>JAPKLY010000051.1:1420499-1430511 GCA_026898435.1 Prunella vulgaris
TATATCATGTATGGTATTTATAATCATGTCGTAGTTATGTGGGATACATATTTTTTGGTACACGGGGTCATGCTCGTTATTATGTTGATAAACATGGGTAGATGTGTGGTATGCTGTCGCAGGCACCCAAAAATAAATCAAATCACCCTAACAGACTTGCTAATATAGTAGGATAAGTAACGGTCAAATCCATGAGGAATAATGCAATTCAATTGAATATATCGTGTATGGAAACAATAAAATAGAGGGGGTGTTTGGATTGTTGTTTCTATAATTACTAACAATCAAGAAAATAAAATAAAAATAAAAAAGATTAGTTCTTGGATATTCCCCCAGAATAATTCTCCACTCAATTAAAAACTCATGATATTCTTGACTCTACTTGAATCTTGCTGCTAAACCAGTGATATGACCAAACTAGTCTGAATTGTTTCTTAAGTTTAATTAATTAGAAAGTATGATCCCTAATTAATCTATTCCAATGAACAACTCCAAAATATTTATTGAAGATATAATGCACTGAGCGCATTAAGACACCAAAACAATAGAGCAAATGAACTAAGAAAGCAGAATGCCCGAATCATATAACCTAGACTTTGTTATTCCTAGGGGGTTAATCTAAAATCTAGAATATTTAATCTTTCCCAAATCTGAATAATCTTCAAGATCTGTTGTTTTATCTTTCTTTTATTCTTCAATTAGGCTAGGAGTTTTGGATTTTTTTTCTCTTATTTTCGCGAGCGTATTCAATAGTTGTGCACTAATTTTTTTTTTCCCATAACTTGAGCTCCCGAACTTCGATTGACTCAAAATTCTTTTTTTGTTATGATTCTCTTTCTGAAAAGCTTCATATGGTTCAAGTTTCATAACCATTGCTCAACTGTAGCAGTACCCAGTAATTTTTCCATTCTCACTCAAAAGGTTCCGAAATAACTTGAATTTTATAGAAAAAATATACAAGTAAAGTAACAAGACCATAATAACATTTAAGCACACAAATTACGCACAAAGTCTGACTTATCAATGTGTTTTATTTCTTTTCATGTAACCTTATAACCCTATCTCAAATTTTAGCTTTTCACCTCTGATTTTTCATGTTCTTTCGCTAACTCTTTTTAATTGTTCTACATATCGAATTATGTTATACTACTCAAGTGACTATAGTTTATCTGAATCAGGATATTTGCTGGATACAACAAAACTATTAGAGTATTTGAGGTTCATCGCCCAGGGAGAGATTTCGAACAGTATTCAACTACTTTAGGAAACAAAGAAGGGCAACCAGGTTATTATATCCTACTCTAACTAGTGGAACTTTAAAAAGGCATCAAACAGCTTTACGCTAGACCTATATTTCCTTGATTCATGAAGTCTAGTCTTGCTATAACTGTTTTGTGTTTCATGAAGTGGTTAACTATCCAGCTTCATGTATTCAACCTATCATATGTTATAAGAAAGCTCAATGAGCCTGTGCTTTGTTTTCGTCAGGTATTATATCATCTATTGCTTTTTCTCCGACCCATTCTGGGATGTTAGCAGCTGGTTCCTACAGCCAAACTAGTGCTATATACAGGGAAGACAATATGGAACTGTTGTATGTGTTGCATGGCCAAGAAGGTGGGGTTACACAAGTAAGTTACTGAAATCCCCTTTCTGTAGGTTAATGTTTTCTGAGTATTTTAGAAGTGATAATTGTTCAAAGCTTGTATCTCACAGGTTCAGTTTTCTAAGGATGGAAACTATTTGTACTCTGGGGGGCGTAAGGTAGAACTACCTTCCTGTTATGATCTGCACGTTAAAGCAAAATTCTTTGAGAGGCATTGATGTATTATTTGTCAAATATTTTGCAGGATCCTTATGTGCTATGTTGGGATGTTCGTAAAACTGTTGATATTGTCTACAAGTAGGTTTCCTACTCCTCTGACAAACCTGATATGAGAATTTAACATTCAGCACATTTTTTAATTGAGGGACAAAAGACTTTTAAAGTTTATCAGCCAAAAGAACCCAAAGTATGGGGAAACATGTATGTCAATGATGTCATTAAGTTCAGTTCTTAGACTACATGACTTTGAATCCTGATTTGCTGTTTATTCAAAAAAAATTGTATATTGCCTATGTTAAAAGAGTATGATTTGATTTGATGGTTACTCACTTATCTTCCTTACCTCTTGCTAGACTCTATCGGTCATCTGAAGGCACAAATCAGAGGATACAATTTGACATTGAACCACTTGGTCGGTATCTTGGAACTGGTGGTCAGGTACATGTTCAGCTTTTATCTAATTTATTCAGGTAGATGATTTGAAAACATTAGTTAAGTTGTTGATTTTGTTGAATTCTTATGTCAATTAGGATGGTCTGGTGCATATTTATGATCTTCAGACAGGGGAGTGGGTATCAAGCTTTCAAGCTGCGCTAGGTTATATCATCTCCCTCCTCTTCTTTTCTCTTGTTAATCCATTTATATACATTTTACATCAATTATCTTCAATATCTTCGTCATCTTTCAGACACTATAAACGGATTCAGTTTCCACCCCTTTCTACCAATGGCAGCTACTTCATCAGGACACCGGCGCTATGGAGGTCTGGATGACTCTGAAGAGAGCATCAGTTTGAGTGGTAAGTAAATTGATTCCATCATCCAAGTCTTTTTAAACATTATCATTCTTGATATAATATTTAAGTTTTTTGTTTATATACATGAAGCTAATGTTGCAACAATATCATCTATTTCATAAAATTTTACCTTTACTTGGTCCGATGCATTTTAATAAATGATAATCTTAATCTATTCCACTAACTTGGTATGTGAATGAATCCAGTGCAATTTTAACCCTATGTTTAGTGCCGGTGAATTCGACTGATGTTTTACGTCTATTATTATGTCTAGGTGATGAAAATTGTGTGTCCATATGGAGCTTTTATTCTTCAAGTGGGGACAACACAGTTGGTGGTGATTCTGAAAATTGATTTCTTTGGTTTATTCTAGCACACTCTATTTAGGGACTTTTGATTGCTCAGCAATGGGCGTATGGAGTTGCTCTGTAGGAACACATGTGTTACCCTGGCCCTGCTAGTTAATTTGATTCCTTGAGTTCATTTGAATTGTGAAATCAAATTTTATGGCAAATCATGCTTCATTATTATAACACAACTAATGAAGTGGCGGTGTTAGCCTTGGAATATGTCCATCATAACCCACAGTGTCCCCTATTATACAAGTTCCGTTGCATACTGATGAAGGATAAGGCAAGGTTGCACAATCGTAGATTAAATAACTTATTTTTTCTGTCCAACGCCCAAACATTGGTTTTGGGCGATGAATTATGCTCAACTATATCTTTATTTCACCAGAACAGAATTTCCTCTAAGAAGTTCTCCGGCCCAACACAACTCTATCCATTCATAACTCATATTTATTATGGATTAGTTTGGGCTAGCTCATTATTAGATTGAGCTTATAAAAATATAATCCAGCCCACCTCTGCTGCTGGCAAATGGGCAAGTTCAGTCCTTTTAATTTCTTTTAAAAGATTATGAGAATAAGAAGAAGTATTATAAATATAATATAACATAACACACTTTTGTAATTTACATATATATTTTACTCCCTCCGTCCCATAATTGTTCACACTTTTCTTTTCTGTCCATCCTACAATTGTTTTCACACCATATAAATGGAAACTATTACTTTAACTTAATCCAACTAATCTCATTATTTTAATAATATAACTTTATACAATACTCTATTTTTTAAAAAAAAATTGTGTCATCCCAAAGGTGAAAACACCTCTGGAATGGAGGGAGTATATCTTATTGTCGAACAACACAAATTAAAATTATATAGAATAGAATAAAAATTGCAAGTCTATATATAACTAACTTCAAATAGGAATAAGGGTCATTATAATACTGTTAATAAACAATTTAGAGTTAAATATTTATGGTGGTGGCTGCTGGATTTCTGTCATAAACACCTAAACATAAGGATTAAATGCAAGTGGTTGCTCTTTAATATGTTTGGTGAGTATTTTCTCTCTTGTATTCAACATGTCGCCATAACATCTCTCATGTTTTGGGTGGTTGTACCAAATCATATAAGCCCAATTACAATTTACAAGATGTCAGATGTGACTTTGTTTTCCTCATTCCCTTTATTCTTAGCTCGAAATTATGTTAATTTTCTATGTACGAGGGATTTCCCTCCTTCTTAACATGATACCCTAACTATAATATGACGGAAACAACCAAAGATTTTGCTTTCGCCTCCAACCATCATTTTGTGCTCCAAGTGTCCTGCCCGCTTGTCGTCCACACCCATAGCTCCATAAACAGTAATCGCTACTTGAAAGTTCTTTTGAATCTCTTCAATCTATTGCGTCCTTCATTTTATGGATGTTGGTCGGCAGCAAGATGGACGTGGTCAATTTCTAGCACAACACATACTGGATAAGTTTAGAGTAGAAATGTCCATCGGTCGACAACAATTTATATCTCACTACCAATGTAATAATGACACATAAGCAGAGAGCTCACTTTTATTTTAATTGATTATTTAAATTTGTTTATGCGTCATTATCACATTTGCAGTGGACATATTAATTTGTATCCAGCAGTGGGCATGATATCATTTTCGAGTTTAAAGTCCAAATAGAATTAAAAAATATTCATAATTTTGAAATTTAAAAAAAATTTAAAGCACAATAACATATAAGTATTAATGTCTCAAACTACTCAATTAACAATCACAACATTAGAATCTTATTTTGACAAGTATATCTCATTCGTTTTTTGAATAGTTGCATAGACATTAAATAAAAAAAAATTTAAAAAGAAAAAACAACTAAAATGGAATTCAAATTACAAATATAATTGTTACATAAAAATACCTAAGTATCTAATTTTTTGGAAGCTCATCACATGTTCAGTGCATTCTATTCCCTACTCTATATTGTATATAATTTAATTAATTTTAAAATTTTATCTCCGGAGCTCATTAGACCTGACAGACTATCTGGACAGGACCAAAACTGTCCAAATTTTTTGAACCCCTATATATAGGGCAAAGGTTATTGACACTAAGCCTATTTAGGCAATACACTACCCCGAATGAATATACTATTTTCCGTTCATTAATTTTTTTGAAATTTTGTTATTTTTTTCCAACATAAGTAAAAATTGCCAAAAATTTGAATAAATTCCAAAAAAATTTAAGAGCAGTGTATTTACCATTTTAGGTAGTGGTAATAACCTGGGCCTATATATAAAGTCCAACCCATACTTAATCTTGGCTACGCTTGGTCGGCCAGCCTATTGAGCCAAACTCAAATTGTCAGCCTAAATATTATCCATGGGCTGAACATATTGTGAAACAATTTCATTACGAAGCTTGTTTGGATTTTGTTTATATATGAATGACACTTATCTAATTGTGTTTATATAAACTAGTGTTTATTACGTGCAATTAATATATTGAATATAATAGTAAAATAAATTCTATCGGAAGTTTAAATTAAATATATTTATATACCAATTAATTTTATTAATTTTTTACGAGTATTCTTACTAATATATACAGATTATATTGTATATATGTGGGATATTATAATTATTTAATTAATAATTTTATTACGTAATAAATTCACCACAAGTACTCAAATTTATAAATTAATTTTTCTTTTTAAAAACTTGTATAATTTAAATTAAAAAAAATGAATTTAATCATATAGTTAAAGTCAATAAAAAATACTGAATAATACTCCAATGTCCCAACTCTTCTTCCAGGCTCGATTTATTTGGACGTTCAATTCTTATTTCACAATCCTAAAATAAATTATTTTACACTCACAAAAGTCAATAAAATATATATTTTTATTTTATTATTTAATTCACAATCACATACTCCCTATTTTCTTAAAATATATTTCGCTCATTAGTATGAAATAAGAGTTGGAATGAAGGGAGCAATAAAATATATATTTAGATTTGAATTTTATTTTTATATGTGCAATATTTATATTAAATTAAGATGTTCAAAAACTAATTTGATGTATAATGTGAAAAAATAGATTTAAACTAAAGACTTAAAGAAATTTGAAATTGTTGGTGTATATTAAAAAAATTTATAAAATTAATCCACCATCTTTGATAAAGAGTGAGATCACTATTGTATCACAAAACAAGTGCAATTCACATGCTCCAATAAATATATTTTCTCATTCACCTAATTTCTACTTTATATATATATATATATATATATCATAAATATTTTTTTGGGGGATTTATTTATTTCAAGGTCCATAAAAATATGTTTACTTTCTTGGAATGAGTTTTAAGAAAAAACAGATAAAAAGTATTGTTGAGTCTATTTATAAATTATTTGTGAGTATGTAAAACAAAATTTTGGGTAATTAAATGATGAGAAAGTCTCTTGTGCACCAAGTGCACCATGTAACTCAAGTATATGTTTAAAAATTACACAAAATACTATTGAAAAATCGCACATATTATTATGAAAATTGTATTTTTAAAAACATATTTTTAATACCACGTGTGACTTTTCAATAATAATTAATATAACTTTTTAAAAATATACTTGAATTACATTGTGCACATAATGAATATAAAACTAAAGTATCAGATTGTTTCAAAATATGTTATGATTTTCTATTTTCAAAAACTTAAAATAAAGTTGTGTTCAATTAGCTAGGGATAACCCCATTTGGATGATGATGATTTTATTATCCATCTCATCCAATTTTCATGAATACATACAATTTTTACTAACATTTTATACTCATTAATTTTCACTTCTACTTTTTCTCTACCAACAGATAATTTTTTTCTATTTTTTGATACACTTTTTATTTTTTACACTTTTTTTTATTTTCTCTCTCCAACTTTTTCAGTACCACTTTTTATAAAATATATTTTATATATTTTTATTCTCTCCTATTTTTTTTCTATCCATTCATTATACTCCTTCCATCCCGATACAAGTTGTTCATTACTTTTGGACATATGAATTAAAATAAAAAAAAATAAAAATATAAACGATGTAATAAAAAAAAGTGAAAAAGTAAAGAAAATAATAATAATAAAATGAATAGTAATTTCCCAAAAAAAAATAAGAGAGCAAATGGAAAGCATATAGTGAGACGGACAAAAATGACAAAATAAGCAACATATAGTGGAACAAATTGAGTATTTTCTATTTTTTTCTTATACACTTAATATATTTTCGAGTAAACCTCATTTGCACTTGATGCATGGTGCATTCACTCAACAATTGAGGTTGTTTACTGGGAAAAGTGAAGATTGATTACACTGATAAATTTACGTATGGAATTAATAAAATTGTAAAATTTTCAGTATAAACAATATCAATTGTTAAGTGAGTGGAGCAGCGTGCACCTGTTGCATATGAGATTTTCTATATTTTTTTTCAATTTCTCTCTCTTATTTATTTTTAACAAGTAACACTTACATAAAATATTATACCGTAAACTTTAAAAAAAAAAGTCATTATTAATTCCCGTGGGTCATCACTAATCACTCCAGCATAGATCTTTCCCCTTTTTTTTTTTTTTTTAAATATAGGTATTTAATCCAAAAAAATTATTCTTATAGTGTAGAGGATTGAAATTCATGTGTTGACTTAAGAAAATCAAGTAATATTATGATATATATTTAAAATTTTGCTCCTAAATATATTACTATATAGACTCATGTGTATTATTGAAAAGACAAAATTTATGTTGTTAATCCTTAAAAATTAATTTTTTGTACTTCTCAAGTAACTATTGGGAGAATATGTATTTTTGCAAGAATAAATGTGTTACTTAAATTATTTTTTATTCTTTTATTGATTTAGGTTGATAATATATTGGTAATATATTAGTACATCTTTTAATATATTTTATATGTTATATAATTTCAATATATATTTTTCTAAGGACAAATAAATGTTTATTTATCTATTAACATATATTTGATCTTACAGTAACACAAATTTTCTCGAATAGTAACACACATTTGTTCCCTCAATTTGTGTTACTATATGGGCAAATGTGTGTTACTGTAAGGAAAAAATGTGTGTTATTATAAGAATAAATATGTGTTTTTTAATTTAATCACCATCCTTTAAATTTTAGACATATTGATTAATGTAGTAACCATAAAATTTTATATGTGTTATTATTTAAAAACATAATTATTTCTATAAGAAAATATAAATATTTATAAAAAATTAAATTTGTTTTTATAGTAACATACATCTCTTATATTATGTAAAGAATTATTTATTCTATAAAAATAAATGAATATTTGTAAAATAACAACATTTCATAAGATAGTAACACATATTTGCTCTAATTATAACACATATTTGCTTCCCAATTTATGTTACTATATGAACAAACTTGTGTTACTGTATTATAAAATGTATTTCTTATTAAGAATAAATATGTGGTTCTTAATTCAACTATCGCCCCTTAAAAACTAGGCATATTGATTGATGTGATAACACATTTTTTACTATTTTATATGTGGTATTATAAGAAAAAATATTTATTTTTATAAAAATAAATGAATATGTATAAAAAATATTTAGTGTGATTGTATTTACCCCAATCTAAAGATCATTAAAAAAATTTAAACTAGAGAATTCTATTTAATTAATAATATTCCCTAACCTACTCCTAAATCAATTTTTAGAGTAAGTTTTTTGTGCATTACTGCATTAGATGCACCATGCACCTCAAGTATATTTTTAAACAGTTATAATATTTATTATTGAAAAATTACATCATTAAAAATATATTTTTTAGAAATAACATGTGTTACTTTTCAGTAGTATTTTAAGTAACTTTTTAAAAATAAATTTAAATTATTATCGGGTACATCGAACACGATTTTTTTATTTATAAAGTGATAAAGCAGGAATATACCGGCGAAACCAACTTTAATAGTGTGGTTGTAATCGTCTTAGAAAAAACAATAAAATAGAAGATAAATAAGTGCATATGAGTGTAGGAATTTGAGCAAATTTTCTATTTTTAGGTGTGAACACACTAAAAAAGAAAGTGTTTGAACTATTTGAGTATGTTTTATATGAAAATAATTTATAATAAGTTTATCAAAAATTATTTTAAAGTATTAAATATTTAGTTAAGCGTATCAAAATATTCATTAGGAGTATTAAATGTTGGGTTAGTAAAATTTATAATAATTATAATATAATATTATTAACCCGGATTTTATACTTTTGATAAAAAAAATTATATTCCTAATCAATTATTTTATACGAAAAATGATTCATGATAAGCTTATAATGAACCATTTTCATATAAAATTTATCAAACTATTTTGATTGGAGAAAATTTATCTAAAAAGTAAAGAAATTGAAGAGATAATGATTTGTTTTAATTGTAAACTTATCTTTTTTTTTTCTTTTGTAAATGGCTACAAACATATATATATATAAATATAAGAGTGACTTTCTCTATAAATTTCCGTCAAAATACATAAAATAATAAAATATTGATATTATAGCTATCTATTAACTTATAACATATTATTCCACCAAATATTCTATTCACACACACATATATATACTAAAAAAATAATTTAACAAAATTTTAAGTAAAACAAAAACAACATATAATGGCAACTAAGTCGTTATGGAATTAAGTGTCTGTTTTGAAATACTTTGTTCCCATAGGGGAATTATATCTCTCATCTCCCAATTCGTTCCCATAGGGAATTGAATTTGGGTCACGTGAGCTAGCCCACCTGGTTAACAGACACCTAGAATTTAAAATTTTAATATTACAATTTTTGATTAAAAAAAACTATTTTAGAAGCTGTCATAGAATTTGAAAACAGACATCTGGAATTTCAAAATTTAAAACTACAATTTTTGACAAAAAATTATTTTAAATGCCGTCCGTCGAATTTGAAAACAGACACCTAGAATTTCAAATTTTAATATTACAATTTTTGATAAA
>JAPKLY010000051.1:1430521-1464471 GCA_026898435.1 Prunella vulgaris
AAAAAAAACTATTTTAGAAGCTGTCCGTAGAATTAAAAAATAGACACCTGGAATTTCAAAATTTAAGATTACAATTCTTTGATAAAAAATTATTTTAGAAACTGTCCGTCGAATTTGAAAACAAACACCTAGTATTTCAAATTTTAATATTACAACTTTTGATAAAAAATTATTTTAGAAACTGTCCGTAAAATTTTAAAACAGACACCTGAAATTTCAAAATCTAAAATTACAATTCTTGATAAAATTTTATTTTAGAAGCTGTCCATCGAATTTAAAAACAGACACCTGAAATCTTAAATTTTAATATTACAATATTTAATAAAAAAAAAACTATTTTAGAAACTGTCCATTATTTAATTTAGAAGCTGCTCCGTAGAATTTGAAAACAGACACGTAGGATTTCAAAATTTAAAAATAAAATAAACCTAGTATGTCGGTTCAACTGAAAATTTTTGATCCCCCGAAAGAAGAGGAGAGAAAGAATAGCCACGACAACGATCAATATGACTTATTTGAATCTTGAGTTGGCGCCATAACCCATAGTCAACGAGAATTGCTGGGCCGTGGAATATTTACTACTTTTAAATATTTAAAAATCAGTGATATAAAAATATTTGAAATAAATTAAAACAAACAGTGGTATAAACATTTGAAATGCATTATTATACTTTATGGTATTATGTTGACGAATTCTTAATCATAACTTTTTTTAATTAATGAAGAATTGATTATTTAAGAAAACTAAACTTGTGATGGGCCACAAGTACAATGGTTTAGGCCCACCAAGCACTCTATTAGATTGTCCGTGTTGACTGTTTTTGACTCACTACACATTCCATGACCCTTGTACGACGACGTTCAACCTCAAATTATTCCACTGAACAAATTGTGCTACAAAATTTGTGCAAAAGATCTACTAGTTAAATTGACCGAATGTTTTACTCGGTAAAGAAAATCTGGTAAACTTTATTTTTAATTTTTTTTTAAATATAGTCCCTTCATTTAAAGATTTTGTAAAACTTAACTTTCCCTCCCTCAACAAACATTGTCAACAAAAATTTGCATGAACTCAAATTTATGGTGAACTTCAGTTATTAATTATTACTGTTATGTGTATACAGTATTATTGTTAAAATATTAAATATATTTTAATAACAATGATAATATTCATGAATAACAATGATACGAGTTAATGTGAAGTCGAATTCACAAGAGACTCACCCAACATTAATTTTACATTTATCATTTTCGAACGTCTTAATATTTTTTTACAATTCAATAAAGTAAATTGCGCATAAATACAAAATCAATAAATTATTATTTAATTTAATTTATTTACATTAAATTTTAATTTTCTAAATACCTGTGTCATTCCAACGACAAAAGTATCGATTCAACGGAACGCGTAGTATTTATTAAAATAGGAATTTTTTTTAAATTTTATTAAAATGATTTAAATGAGGATGAATAAAAATTCCATTGGATGTGATGTCAATAAGTACGACGTTATAAATAGTAATTTAATTAATCCGCCGAGAAAAGCAATTAATACGTCTGTTCCAGTGCAATTTGCACCTCTGAAATTTTATATATTTTTTAAAATATTATATTTTTTAATTTAAATAATAATATATAAACAAGTATATGTATAATTACATGAGTGTCCATGTAAATTAATATTTTTTAACAGTGTATAAATTTACGTGAAATATTTAAATAAGAAATACGTGCCTAGCTTCCATCGGACGAAGAAATTATTCCCCGCCTCCCATAATTATTTGCACATTTTTCCTTTTTGACTGTCTAACAATTATTTTTCATACTCTATAAGTAGAAACTACTACTTTAATTTTATTAATATAAAATATTATTATAATTTTATTATTTCAATAATATAATTTTATATATTATTTTATTTTTTAAAAATTATACACTCATTGAGATAAAAAAAAATCTATAAATAGGAGGGATTATTAAACAAGAGTCTTCCATTAAATAACAAAAACAACAGCGTGTGAAATCTGTACCACAGCCGTCACACAGCTCTGCCGCCTCTTTAGAATCCTCGTTCACTCACCCTCACCCTCACACAACTCCAACCATCCCCACCCTCCACGTGTCCACATCTCGAAGCATTTTGTCAGTTACGCGTTCATAACCCAGTCACTTTAACACACCCCCAAGACTCGTGTGCAAGCAGACCACGTCCTGCTAGCCGGCATAGACCGACCATCATCTGCCACGTCAGCAGAACGCGGAGTCCTAACGTGTCCCACCCAACGGCTAGTTTTCTTGCTCCCTCCCTATATACCCTCCGGCGATACTTCCCTTAGAAATTTCGAGTCCTTTCCAGCATAAATCGAAACATTTGGTTATTTTAGGGGCAGTTTTATCTCCTGGGAATAGCAAATTTACTTTATTAAAGGAAAACCGGAAAGGGGGAAGAAGGTTGTTTTTTTTTTGGCAAACGACAATTAATTTGGGGGAAAAAAGATAACTCCACCTTTATTTAAGAGGGAGTAATTAACGCTGTGGGCGAGTGCGTGTTGGTGGTAATATTTATAGGAGATAGTTGGAAGGCGGTTTTTGTTTCCTTGTTCAGTTCTTCGGTTACGCCAATCCCCCATTAAATATTCACTAGGGTTTGTGCACGATTTCATCCTGCAGATTGGGTCTTTCTTCGGTAGGATTTGTTGCTGGATTTTAATTTTTTCTATTTCTGTGATTGGATTTATTTGGAAGATTTTACTGATTTTAATGTTTGGCAGTTGAAATTCAGATTTTGGGCGTGATGGAGAGTGACGCATTTGGAATGGGGCTTGTTAGGAGCACATCATTTGGAAGGAAGAGGGTGGGTCTGCCGAATCTTGGGATGGATTATGGAAGTAACTGTGAATCTGTGGCGCCGGCACCTTTGAAGAGGCAGCGCTCTGAGGATTCACTCTCATTTGGGGAAAAATCTGCACTCGAGGATTTGCCTCAGGAGATTCTGGTACGATTTCTCGTTTCGATTTGATGATTTATTGAGTTTTTTTAATTATTATTTTTCAATCTAATTAAGCTGCGATTGTTTCTTCTGCAGATTAGGATACTCTGTGGCGTGGAACATGATGATCTGAAGGAGCTGCTTTTCGTTTCGAAAACAATCAAAGAAGCGGTGAGTTTTTATCATCATCATCGTCTTCCGATTAAATTCCATTTCATATAATTTATGAGTGATTAATTTGATTCTCTTTGATTGGAACAGACTCTGGCAGCTAAGAAATACCATTTCGAATTCAGCACACCAAAGAAGACGGTGGGATTCCAGAATTTTAATTCCTTCAGCGAATCCATGGAGATTGAAGCCCCCAATGCTCCAAAACAATCAAGGGCTCCTCGGAGGAGATTCAGCCCGAAGAAATTATTCAGCATTTCTATCAATCTGTTTGCTTCTGGTGATAAGGAAGGGGAAGGGTCTTCAAAATGAGAATTGAGAAGGGTTTTGTATAGCATTTATTGCTGTAAGTTTGTAGGAAGATTTGGAAAGATCCGATGATGCTCATCGGGTTGTGTACATGGGGGGGATTGGAATAATAACTCAATGGCTTTCTTCTTCAAACATTTCGATTGAAGATGGAGGTTGGCTTGGTTTTAGTGTTGTTTGTATTTGGATCAGATGATCGTCTACATTTGTTGTAATTTATTACCTCAGTATAATGTATTCTTCATTGATCCACACTATCTCTTGCCCATTTTTTATGATTTTAATTCATGTTCTTGTTTGTTTTGTTCAATCTCTGTGATCTGCCTTCTGATGAGCAGATAAAGGAATCCTAAGCTGCCGTCTGAATGTATATTTAATTCAAGTGATATTCCACCGGCCCTTGTGTAGGTGCCTACAAAATCTAACATCTTACAATTCTAATAAATTATGTAATCTTGCCGGTTTAGGTTAGTCACCTACAAATCTAACTCACTATATTATTTAATTAATCATGATACATGCCATTTATCATAGTTTTAACAATGATGGGTTAGCCTACAAAATCTGTATATTTTACATCATTTTTGTATTTAATCATGTCATTTATCCTTAGTTATGTTCTTGAGTTAGCCATCTACAAAATGTGAGTCCGAATTATTTTGGTACACACATAATCTATTTTTTTTGTAACTAATCTTTTTTTTTTTGTGCATCATATTGTAAAATTTTCTTAATAAATCCTATTGTGTGTTATTTATCGGTAGTTTCAACGATAATGGATTAACTGTCACAAAATATGTAATTCTTTATGTCGTTAGTTTTGTATCTAATATATTAAAATGTTCTACATGTCGTTTACTGATAGTTCTGATGTTTTGGATTTGCTGTAGTTTCAACGGTAATAGGGTAACTGTCAACAAAATCTGTAACTTTTTATTTCGTTAGCTTCGTATCTAATATATTAAAATGTTCTGTATGTCGTTTATTGGTCGTTTTGATGTGTTGAATTTGCTGCCTACAAAATTTAGTTTCAACGGTAATGTGTTAACTTCCGACATAATCTTTAACTTTTTATGTTGTTACCTTCGTATCGAATCTATTAAATTATTCTACATGTCGTTTATTGGTGGTTCTGTTGTCTTGGATTTGCTGTCTACAAAATCTAATTCTGTACATTATGTCGTATGCCATTAAAATTTTTACTACGTCTTACTTTCATGCAGTCTAACTAATTTTCAACTCTTTACATCATTTCGTATCTAATCTATTAAATTGTATTTGTTGATAGTTCCACATTCTTAGTTGCCTACAAAATCTAATTTCATACTATCTCTGTTCTTCAAAAGTTTACGGTATTTTTTTGGGCACAATTTTTTTTTTAAAAAAATTGTAATAAATAGAATGTGTATGATAGAGATTGTAAGGTAGATATTTTGAGGGTGAAAATAAAAAAAAATTTAATTTGGAAAATGGACAAACTTTTGTAGAATAAACTAAAAAAAATATATATGTAAACTTTTGTGAATAGAGGTAGTATATCATCATCATAGATAAGTATGAACACTATCATACTTTATACTTTAGTAAAGTAAAAAAAAAAGAAAATCTTTTCTTCTTGATTTTCTATCTAGATCAGTGTGAAAATAATTTTAGAATAAAGTGAGCAAACAGTATTATAGATGATAAAGTTGGTTTTTTTGGAATTGAATTATCTTTTCTACTTTATTTTGAAAAGATATAACTTTCCACTAGAAAAGATATAACTTTCTGCTAGTGGAAAGTAATGGAGAAAGTAATGACACATGTGTAATTTTGAGATATTTGAAGGTGTAGTTAAAAAAAATTAAGTTGATTTATTCAGTTTAGGACATGCTCTCTCAACTTGCTCTTTTGACAAATGTTAAATTAAGGGGTGCTTATTTTAAAATTTTTAAAAATAATGGAATGATTTTTTTCTCTCTTTACCTTACATATGTTGAATGTGTGTTTTTCTTTATGATGATTATATCATTAGTGTTGTACTCTAATTTTAAAAAAATTATAAGAAAAACATTGTTAGTTATGACATGAAGTATTGATTGAAGAGTGTGATTATATGATGAGATGAATGTAATCCAATGAGGGTAATGATACCTTATTTAGGAGAAAAATGATGTGTATATCTTTTGTCCTCACTAACTACTATAATTATTGTATATTTATCATCATTCGTATTACTTAGATCTGTCAAAATGGGTTGAGCCCGTTGGGCCAGCCCGCCCCGCCATAATAAAACGAGGGTTGGGCCAAGGATTTTTAAGCCCTTATGGAAGCGGGCCTAGACGGGCCAGCCCATTTGGGTCTCGGGCTAGGCAGGGCGGGCCGTGCGTTGGGACGGGCCAGCCCGCCAGTTTTTAAGTACTCCCTCCGTCCCAGAGGTGTTTTCACTTTTGGGATGACACAAGTTTAAAGAAAATTAGAGTGTTGTGTAAAGTTATATTATTAAAATAATGAGATTAGTTGGATTGTGATGATAAAGTTAAAGTAATAGTTTCCATTTATAGGGTATGAAAACAATTGTGGGACAGACGGAAAAGGAAAGTGTGAAAACAATTATGGGACGGAGGGAATATTATATATGTATATTATATATGTGTATATATACATTAATACATGTATTATATATAATATTTTTTAATTAATTCTTATATTTATAATTTTTATTATTTATTTTCTTAATTTCTTTTCAATAAAATAATAAATCGTCATTGTCCTCTCACCAAAAGAAAAACAACAAATCTAGTAGTCTTCCGGCTCCGGCGTAGTCAATCGCTACCGCCAAGATGATTTTAATAATGTAATGATTGATGAATTTTGAGAGATTCTTGTTGTTTGTGCTAAGTTTATATCTTCAAATTATTAATTTATTTTGTGAATTTTATTTTATAAAATAAGACTTTTATTATATTTGACGAACTTTACTTTATGCGACTTGTGACTCTTGTGGTGAGATATTAGTTATAAATTAATTATGTGATTTTATTTAATGAATTTAGTTGAACGTATAATTCATAATTATTTATATTTTTTCAAAAACTTGGGATGGTCCGCCAAAGCCCGTAACCCGCCATTAAATGGGTTGAGTTGGAGTTTTGCGGCCCGTCATATATTCAGCCCGTCTCGCCCCGCCCCGCCGGCCCGTTTTGACAGCTCTAGTATTACTATTGAAAATTTTTCACACCAAATATTCCATTATATTTGGAAAGAGACTATATCATCTACATGGGGATGACCATTCCCAAACCCCATTCAATTTTAGATGGGCACACTTCATTCCTCATCCAAATATTCATACACCTTTGTAATACACCTATACATAGATTTACACACAATCTCACGTAATCACATAACCTCTTATTTTTCTTTCTTACACTCACCATCACTTATAATTTTTTTTTTCTACAGACTCATTATCTCTCATATTTTTCTTACACTTCAATAAATAATAATAATAATAATAATAAAATAATATATTACATTTTGTTTAGGGAGACAATTCAAAATACCCATTTTCAACTTCAAAAAATTTATTTTACCCACTTCAAATATAAATAACATTTTCTATCCATTTTCAATTTCAAACAATCTTTTTTACCCATATGGCCCACAAACATCATCATCTAGTTATTCCACTCCACCCCATCCCACCCCATCCCATTTGATAATTATATTATTTAATATTATTAAATATTATATTATAATAAATAACAATGAAGTTGTAAAACATATAATTTTAATAAATTAACTAATTATAATATTTTTATCATATTAACTAATTATAATATTTTTATCATATGTGTGATTATTTGAATTTTTTATTTAGATTATTTTAATGTGTAGTGCATATTGATGAATATTATAATATAAAAGTTAAATTTTTTAATGCAAATTAATGAATACTATAATTTTTTTAAGTATATAAAAATATTTAATTTGTGATGTTTGAAAATATATCTATTAAAATTTAATTAATACGAGAGCATTATCCACATCAAAATTAAATAAACATTTAAATCTCTACCCGAATTGTCTTAATAAAAATTTAATTATAAACTTTAATTTTTATCAACTGCATATCGAATCAGTGATTAATTAATAATTTTTTTATACAAAAATACTAATTAAAAAACACAAATTATTTGAAATAGATTAAAACAATATATGAATGATGGAGTAATAAACAAAATGGTTAGTTAATTTCATATTGGTTCTTCTACTTACTCACATGCACAATTAAATTAATTGATAAAATTATAGAATTATAGATAAATAAAGTTCAATTATATATTGAATAACTTGTACTCTAATATTTATAATATAAAGTCAAACCTAACACCTATAGGATAATGTGGTTATAATGATAAATTGGGCCCCAATTTAAAGTTATTAATTTTTTTATACCCATTTTATAAGGGTATTTAGGTCTTATATTATGAAGTGTGTATAAAATTTTTTTTAAGTTAGATGTGGATAAAATAAATTTTTAGAAGTTCAAAATGGGTATTTTGTGGTATTTTCATTTTTGTTTAATATAAAGTTTCATACATTCTTATTTTTCTATTCCTAACCAAAAAACAACCTAAAGACAAAGCGAATATATGAAAACTCATTAGGCTCGATTCGTTCTGCTTGAGTCGAGTTCAAACTTCAAATACTCAACTCTGATATTAACAATACGTGTATGCGTGAAAATTAACCAGAATCAACCTCCAAAACAAACTCTCACAATATTTTGTTATAGTGAAAATTTAAACTTGTATTACTGTAGAATTCCTCCCCATATTATTACAGACTTCATCACTGGACTATGTCCCGAGCATTGATGTTGTTTGTTGTTGTTGTTGTTGGGTGTGCTGGGGATATTGTTTGTCGTTGGGCATGCAAGGGAAATTATTTGTTTGAACATTGATTAGTATGTGTTATCTCTATAATCTGCTTTTGCAAGTGCTTCTTTTAAGGGATTTTTTTCTTCAATTGATAAGAGTATTCTCAATCGTGATTTGACAAATAAACTCAAAATAGGTAAGTCTCATGTGTACTTGGTGCATGATGCACTCACTCAATAGTTGTAATTGTTTCTAATGAAAAGTAAATATTGATTACACTGGAAAAAATGAAGGTTTATTACAATAGAAAGTTTACACACAAAATCAATAATAGTGTTGTTGATGAATTAACCACTTCACAGTTGACCATAAAGTAGTTAATTCATCAACAAGTGTAAACTTTTTAGTATAATTAATCTTCATTTTTTTGTGTAATTAACTCATACTATTCAATATAAATAATCACAATTATTGAATGAGTGTACCGTACACCAATTGAATACGAGACTTTATATGTCATGTGTCATTTGTCTGAATGTTCCATTGACATTGGATCACCCGTTTACAGGCTCTAACTCCATATATGATGTCGTATTGTATCTAATATAATAATATAACTCTAACCTTTACGACGTCCTTATAAATAAAACAAGGTAAATTTCTTATGGCATGCTTAATTGTATGGGAAGTATCGAAAAATACTGAAAATAATCAAATTTTCGATATATTTGAAAATTTCTAAACAATATAATACTATAATGAAAATATTGAGTACTCCAAAGATAAGAAAATTCATAATATTTGTTATTATTTATCACTGTTATATGTATACAGTATTACTGTCAAAATATCAAATATATTTTATAACATTGATAATGTCTATGAATAACAGTGATACGAGTTCATGTGAAGTCGAATTCACAAGAGACCCACTCAACATTAATTTCACATTTATCATATTCGAACGTTTCAATTTTTTTTTTTTACAATTCAATAAAGTAAATAGCACATAAATACAAAATCAATAAATTATTCTTTAATTTAATTTATTTACATTAAATTTTAATTTTCTAAATATCTGTGTCATTCCAACGACAAAAGTATCGAGTCAATGGAACGAATAGTATTTATTAAAATAGGAATTTTTTAATTTTATTAAAATGATTTAAATGAGGATGAATAAAAATACCATTGGATGTGATGTCAATAAGTACGACGTTATAAATAGTAATTTAATTAATCTGCCAAGAAAAGCAATTAATATGTTTGTTCCAATGCAATTTGCACCTCTGAAATTTTATATTTCTTAAAATATTATATTTTTAATTAAAATAATAATATATAAATAAATATATGTATAATTATATGAGTGTACATGTAAATTAATATTTTTAATAGTATATAAATTTACGTTCGATATTTAAATAAAAATTATGTGCCTTCCATCGGACGAAGGAATTACATATTAGTTCAAAAAGTAGCTATATTTACCAATTGGTTCACAATTTCTGCATAGAAGTACAATTTTTTCTTGTACAGAAGCATATTTTTTTCTGTACAGAACCAATTTGTAGTTAGTGTCAATTTTGTGAACCATTTTATAATTAGTGTATTATTTTAAAAAATGGATAAAAGTATTATTTAAAACAATTAATGTATTAAATATGATTAAAATTATTAAATTTTTTAAAAGGAGTATAAGTTATCTAGGTTAACGGTATATTTAGTAAATAATAAATATCTCAAAAGGGGTTTGAAACTGGTCAAATAAGCATCTCAAAAGAGGTATAAAACGGTATTAAAAGTTATTACTCCCTCCATCCATGAAATATAGTTGCATTTATTTTGAATACGGTATTTAATAAAAATTTATAGGGAAAATTACAAAATGACTAACAAAAATGACACAAATTACAAATTGATTCTGTGCAAAAAAAAAATGCTTACGTGCAGAAAAAAATTATACTTTTTTGCAAAAATTATGAACCAATGTATAAATATAACTACTTTTTTGAACCAATATGTAAGTGATCAAAATTAATATTATATTAAAAATTAGATAAAGTGAGAAAAAAATAGAGATATTGTGTGTCAAAATTTTGTTTGAGAGTGTAGATTATTTTGGAAAAGGAAAGGAGAATAAAATTGATGGACACGAATTCAAAAATAAATTAAGAATAAGATTGGTGGATGAAATATCTTAAGAGGAATATAAAAAGTATAAAATTGATGTAATAAGTATCTCAAAGTGGCACTGAACCGAGGTTAACGATATTAATTGTTAATTATAAACAGCGTTGATGTCCAAAGGGGTATCGTACTAATATTAATAAATATCAATGACAATTAACATCTTATCTATTCATATTTAATATAAAAGATAAAATATTATAATAGATAAACGTAAAATATCAAGTTTAGAAAAAAATATTTAACCAAGAAAAAAAATAAAGGGTCACTTACATATTATTCAAAAAAAGTAGTTATATGTACAAACTGGTTCACAATTTCTGCACAAAAGTACAATTTTTTCTTGCACAGAAATATTTTTTTTCTGTACAGAATCAATTTGTAGTTAGTGTCAATTCTGTGAACAATTTTGTAATTAATGTATTATTTAAAAAATCAATGTATTATTTAAAAAAATGGATAAAAATATTATTTAAAACAATTAATGTATTAAATATGATTAAAATTATTAAGAATTTTAAAATGAGTATAAGTTATCTAGGTCAATGGTATATATTAATAAATAATAAATATCTCAAAAGGGGTATAAAACCGGTCAAATAAGCATCTCAAAAGAGGTATAAAACGATATTAAAAGTTATTACTCTCTCCATCCATGAAATACAGTTGCATTTATTTTGAATACAGTATTTAATAAAAAGTAATAGGGAAAATTATGAAATGGCTAACAAAATTGACACAAATTACAAATTGGTTCTGTGCAGAAAAAAAAAATGCTTACGTGCAGTAAAAAAATATACTTTTGTGCAGAAATTATGAACCAATTTATAAATATAACTACTTTTTTGAACCAATATGTAAGTGACCAAAATTAATATTATATTAAAAATTAGATAAAGTAAGAAAAAAAATAGAGATATTGTGTGTCAAAATCTTGTTTGCGAGTGTATATTATTTTGGAAAAGGAAAGGAGAATAAAATTGGTGAACACGAATTCAAAAATAAATTAAGAATAAGATTGGTGGATGAAATATCTTAAAAGGAATATAAAAAAAGTATAAAATCGATGTAATAAATATCTCAAAGTGATATTGAACCGAGGTCAACGATATTAATTTTTAATTATAAACACCGTTGATGTCAAAAGGGGTATCGTACTAATATTAATAAATATCAATAACAATTAACCTCTTATCTTATTCATATTTAATATAAAAGATAAAATATTATAATAGATAAGCGTAAAATATCAAGTTTAGAAAAAATATTTAACCAAAAATTAATAAAAATAAAGGGTCACTTACCTATTAGATAAAAAAAGTAGTTATATTTACAAATTGGTTCACAATTTCTGCACAGAAGTACAATTTTTTCTTGTACAGAAGCATATTTGTCTGTATAGAACCAATTTGTAGTTAGTGTCAATTTTGTGAACCATAATTAATGTATTATTTAAAAAATAGATAAATGTATTATTAAAAAAAAATTAATGTATTAAATATGATTAAAATTATTAAGAATTTTAAAAGGAGTATAAGTTATCGAGGTCAACGGTATATATTAATAAATAATAAATATCTCAAAAAGGGTATAAAACCGGTCAAATAAGTATATCAAAAGAGGTATAAAACGGTATTAAAAGTTATTACTCCCCCAACCATGAAATATAGTTGCATTTATTTTGAATACATTATTTAATATAAATTAATAAGGAAAATTACGAAATGACTAACAAAATTGACACAAATTACAAATTGGTTATGTGCAGAAAAAAATATGCTTATGTGCAGGAAAAAATTATACTTTTGTGCAGAAATTATGAATCAATTTATAAATATAACTACTTTTTTGAACCAATATGTAAGTGACCAAAATTAATATTATATTAAAAATTAGATAAAGTAAGAAAGAAATAGAGATATTGTGGAAATTATGAATCAATTTATAAATATAGCTACTTTTTTGAACCAATATGTAAGTGACCAAAATTAATATTATATTAAAAATTAGATAAAGTAAGAAAGAAATAGAGATATTGTGTGTCAAAATTTTATTTGCGAGTGTAGATTATTTTGGAAAAGGAAAGGAGAATAAAATTGTTGGACACGAATTCAAAAATAAAATAAGAATAAGATTGGTGGATGAAATATCTTAAAAGGAATATAAAAAAGTATAAAATCGATGTAATAAGTATCTCAAAGTGGTATTGAACCGAGATCAACGATATTAATTGTTAATTATAAAAAACATTGATGTCAAAAGGGGTATGGTACTAATATTAATAAATATCAATAACAATTAACATCTTATCTATTCATATTTAATATAAAAGATAAAATATTATAATAGATAAGCGTAAAATATCAAGTTTAGAAAAAATATTTAACCAAGAATTAAAAAAAATAAAGGCTCATTTACATATTAGATCAAAAAATAGCTATATTTACAAATTGGTTCACAATTTCTGCACAAAAGTACAATTTTTTCTTGCACAGAAACAATTTGTAGTTAGTGTCAATTTTGTGAACCATTTTGTATTTTTTCCAAAAATAAATAACAATTTATAAAAATAAAACATAGTTTATATCATAAATTATTTTCATATAAAATCTCTTCAAAGCTAAAATGAAAATTTTGATTAATTATTTTTAACTCTATTTGTAATTTTGTATAAATTGGACCATCAAGTCTAGGGATGACAATTTAGTCTGCTCCGATCTGAATCCACACAGTATGGATCGCTTCGCCCCGCGATCCGCAGCGGGGTGGAGCGGGTATGAATATCATTATCGCCCTGCCCCGCTCCATTTTGACCCGTTTATATTATTAAAAACTGAATAAATATGGTATTTATTAAAAAAAATACTATTATTTATTAGTATGTATATAGTATAAATAATAATAAATTAATTTAACAAATATATTTTAGATCAATATATACTAATAAAACATGATATGAAATATATTATGATGTTTTAACTATAAAGTTTAATTGATATCGACATATTTAAAGATAAAAATAAATTCGTATATTATATTTTTAATATCATAATTTTTTTTAATTAAGACCTTAAATTTACTTTAAATATGTAAGAATATATTATATATTATAAACTTTTAATTTAAAATGGATCGATCTGCCCCGCCCCGTGATCCGTACCGGATCAATCCGACCTGACCCACATATAGAGTGGAGCGGATTTGGATCTTCTAGTATCCGCCCCGACCTGCTCCATTTGTCATCTCTAATCAAGTCTGCTGACTTTGCACCGTTTAATTTCTACCCATTTAATGAGAAAAATAAAAAAAGAATGGATGAATATAACATAAAAAATATTAATTTAAAAAGAATAGCAAATCTTATAGTTTTTAATTTTTTCATAACTTTAATAAATAATCTTTTTAAAATTTGCGATTCCATTTATTATAGACTAAGTCTCTTGTGCATCAGTTACACGGTGCAACTCTAGTTCATTTTTAAAAAGTTAAACTGTTTAACTTTTCAGTTATAAACTGTTTAACTTTTTAAAAATAAACTTGAGTTGCACCGTGTAACTGGTGCGTACAAGACTAATCCTTTATTATATAATTTAATACTCCATCTTTTAAAAAATTTGCAATTAACCCATATAAAAAAGTGAAGTTCACATATTTTCTTTTGGAAGTGTCCTCTCTTTATAATTAAATACTATGAAATGAAATACACAATTTAATTTATTATAAAAATCTCACATATGAAACATAAGTAAAATTATTTTTTAATTAAAAGAATAATTTAAATTATAGACATTTTATGATTACATTTTGCTTATAGTTATAATTTGAAATTTACAGAGTAAAATTACTTAATAATGAAAATTAAAGGAGAATTGAAGAAATAAAGAAGATAAAATAAAATAGAAAATATAATTAACATTAGAAAAAAAAAAGAGAGCAAATCTTAGTTGCCTCGCGCTTATCACGAGACTGAAATCACTTTTTATAAAATTATTATTGTTGTTACGATTTTTTTATTAGACACTATAGTTAAAATATATTGTATCACTTTTTAATATATATATATATATATATATATATATTTTCTTGTTTTAAGATGAAAATTTAAAAAATTATTTATTTTATAGTAATGTAAGAGTGGTTCTTGGATGCATTAAGATGTACTGGTATATAAAACTGACAAATGAATAGATTAGGTCCAAGCTGACGGACCAAATTATATTCAATGACCGGATTGAGCCATCCAATTTGCAAATCAGACCTATAAAAATTGAGGCATTGTAGCCGAATTTAGCCAACGGGCTAATTGGCAAGTCCTCCCTATTTTTTAAATAATAAACTTAAAAAACTTATATTATAAATACTTATTGATATATAACTCATAAAGATAACAATTTTAGTCCGATCCTATGAATATGTCCGGTCTACCCGAAATTTGGATTGGACTGTGCTTAAAATATGAAGATCCAAAAAATTGGGTCATTTTGGCCCTACCCATTTGGATCGATAAAAAATTTAATTTATTAAATAATTCTTTTGAAAACTCAATTAATTGATTATTAAAACTAGAGTTAATTTGTAAGCCCCCTTCACCGTTGCATTTCTGATGTATTCAAATTAGAATATCAAATTAGTAATTTAAGACTTTTTTTCTTCCTCTTAGATGACATACTAATGAAGTTATGAATTATTTCTTACATTATTAAAGCTCTACTTATTTGGTATTGTATGATTAAAGACTTTTATTTTTATTTTAATTAATGCTCAAATTTGTAATTTTTACTCTACTTTATATTAGCGATCGTTGCTTGTTAATTATGGATTGTGAAAGTATGATAAGTTATGTAATATTATGCACCCACTTCCATTGGTAGTACACACATTAAATGAGTACACACCCCATAAAATGAGTACACCCACAATAATTTACTGTTTTAACCATTAAAAAAACCCCAATTTCCCCAACCATTTCTCTTTTCAGTCCAAATGCCCCACCATATACACTTTTCCCCTCCCACTCAATAATCAATACATTAACTCCTTCCGCAACCTTCAGATCTATTTTCATTCTACGTCCAATACCAGATGCCCCTACTAGGTTTGTAATTTTTTTTTTTTTTTGTGTTGGATCAACAAAAAATAATAAATAAAAACTGTGTATCTGATTTTTGAAAATGTTAACAATTTTCGAATTTATTTTTCCAAATTTTAATATCTTTTCAAAATTTTCTTCCAAAATTAGTGAATTTTTTTCCTTCTGAATTTCTTGATAGTTTTCATTTCCATTTTTCATACAAATTTAGAAACAGATCCTTTTTTTTTCTGGACAAAGTTGGACTGGAGAAAAATTGGAGACTGCTTGTAAAGTAGGACAAAAAACGATATGGGATGATGAGGTGATAAATAGTGGATATTTTTATAAAAAAAAAATCTCTTATTGACACTGAAAAATTTCACTAAAAATTATGGAGTCAGTGGGTGGGTGCATCTATGATGTTGGTTGGAAGAGATAGGATATTTATATCATTTTATATATTATTAAAAATAAAAATATTTGAAGATGTGTGTACTATCAACTAAAGTGAGTGCATATAATCTGGACCGATATTTATAGTATAATTTTTTAAACTTTAGTGCGGCAATAAGTGGGCCTTCTACCTTGGACCGCCCAATATAGCCTAGCGCTGTTGGACTGAAATCAACGGTCCACAGTCCTGTATTTCATCAAATCTTTACTTTGATATTAGTGACTGATAAAATTGAATCGGTAATGGATAAAGAATCTTCATTCTAAAATTTCTCCGGAAATGGAAAGATTTTTCGTCGACTGATTGCTGGATCAAACTCAACTTACCTCAGAGAGATTCAGAGTGTATTTTCTCTCGGCAACCTCCAAGGTGCTGCGCCCCGGAAACGTGCTCATCCAAGGCATGTTACTGATGTTTTTTCGGACTGCTTTCAATAGAAATTTGTTGGTTTTTGTTTTTTTGGTTCCACCGTCTTTTTCGTGTGTATTTGTCCAGCTTTGTGGTTCTGTGATTTGGGGTTTTAAAATCTGGATATTAGGAGCTGAATTATTGGGTTTTCTATATGTTCCAATATGAAGTTTCCTTATTAGATTTTGTATTTTTCATGAAACGTATCATATTACCCTATTTATGATTTTTTTTTTTGGAGCATAGAATTTTATCCTGAAAGATATGTTCTACAATCTCGATTCAAGCTGAAATAGAAAAGGTGTTTAACATCCATCTGAATATAGTAGTATATTGTAGTGTTTTATAACAATCCTTGGTCTCTTCAGTGGTCAACCATTGAGGGGGGCTTTAAAAGAAAAGGCTGTACAACAGTAATTTGATGCATTCTTTTCTACCTCAGCAACCTGGGATACTTCGAAGCTGCTTGCGCATGAGGCAGCATTTGCATTGGGTCATATGCAAGATGCAGAAGCTATCCCTGTTTTAGAAACAATTAATTCTCTAATTTTCTTGTTCCTTGGAATTCTTGATTGTTATGCTTATGCATGTTTTTATGTTATATTTTTTTTGTTCTACCTCTAATTTCTCAAGTAGAATGATATGGAGGGAGTAACTGAGTGATATGATGTGGGGATTGTCATCGAACTCTGCCATTTTAACGAATGTTCATTTTGATTTTAGGATATTAAAGGGGTTTCAAGCTATTTTCCTTCTGGTGGTGATTTTACGTGATAATTTTCAATGGACCATTGTATTTATATGCATTTTAATATAACTTTAGGATTTAACTATTGTATATGGTGATTGGAACATTTTCCAGAATGTGCTTGTATTGCTCTGTCATATTCCCTATAGTTTTACACTTTCGTCTAAATTTACTTTGTAAAGGATGCCTTTGTGGTGTATGCTTATAAATAGATATCAGCATAGGGTTCCTTTGAAGCAAATAGATATTTTAAACTGGCTATTTTCATAAAATTTGAATGACTTTCTGATCTGCTTATCAGACTTACTCTGATTACTAATTTAGTTTCTACGTGGTATTTTGTTCCTGACAGCCGTAGTTGAAGCCTACCTTGAATAGAGCTCTTCGATACTGGGCCACTTGTGAAATTTAGTGTTGGTGTCAAACACCCGGTAGATACAGAGCCATTTGTGACTGAGGCAGCTACTAATAGGCCCACTATTATCAGCTGTTGTCGAAATCCGAATGCTTGTACTTCGAAATATTTCAGCCCCCATCACCAGTTTCAGCATCTTCACATTTGTGAAAACTCTAACAACTGGAAACAATTTATTGCACGACATTGGTGGTGGTGGCAATGGCAGGGGCATACCCAACGATGATTACTTTGCCACGATTCACCACATATCCAATATTGTGCGGCGAGATATATACTTGGAGCGGACTCTCAACAAGATGCGCATATCGAGCATCATCAATTCAGAGCTAGTCTATCGTGTCCTGCGCAGTTGCTGCAATTGCGGGATTGAATCCTTTCGCTTCTTCAATTGGGCACGAACACATCACCCTAATTATGAGCCTACCACTGTTGAATTTGAAGAGCTTCTCAAAATCCTAGCTCAAAACCATAATTGGGAGACAATGTGGAAGGTAGTTGAAAACATGAAAGCCCAGAAGTTTGCTATCTCCCCATCTGTTGTCTCGTTCATAATTGAACAGTATGGTAAGAATGGTCTCATTGATCAAGCTGTTGACCTATTCAATAGGCTAAAAAACTTGGATTGCCCGCAGACAACTGAAGTATACAATTCATTGCTTTTTTCTCTTTGTGAGGTTAAGAACTTCCAGGGAGCGTATGCTTTGATAAGGAGAATGATTAGAAAAGGGACTGTTCCTGACAAGAAGACGTATTCGGTTCTTGTTAATGCTTGGTGCTCAGCAGGGAAAATGAGAGAGGCCCAAGAGTTCCTAGAGGAAATGAGTAAAAAGGGATTTAATCCACCCGTGCGTGGGCGTGATTTACTGGTTGATGGCTTGTTGAATGCAGGGTATCTTGAGTCAGCAGTTGGGTTGGTTAGGAAAATGACCAAGGAAGGGTTTGTGCCAGATGTTGGCACTTTTAATTGTTTGGCTGAAGCCCTATGCAGCTCCGGGGATGTTGACTTCTGTATTGATCTTTTTCGTGATGTTTGTGGGTTGGGTTTTGTTCCTGATACAGGCACGTATAAGATTATGATAACTGCGACATCAAAAGTTGGGAGAATTGATGAGGCTTTTAGGATATTTCATAGGTCCATTGAGGATGGACACCGTCCCTTTCCCAGTTTATATGCTCCAATTTTGAAAGCTTTATTTAAGAGGGGACAGTTTGATGATGCATTCTGTTTTTTTGCTGATATGAAGGTGAAGGGGCATCCGCCAAACCGACCTGTTTATACTATGCTGATAAAGATGTGTGCACGTGGAGGCAGGTTTGTTGATGCTGCTAATTATTTGATGGAGATGACTGAATCAAATTTGTCACCCATGTCACAAAGCTTTGATATGGTTACTGATGGCTTAAAGCACTGTGGGAAGCATGATTTAGCTAAAAGAGTGGAGCAATTTGAGATATCTCTGCGGGGTACTTAATTCATCAACTTTTTGTTGAACTTTGTTAAATTCTTTGTGCGAGAAAGATGATATTCATTATATTAACATTTTGCCGCATACGTTTCCATGTTCTTCATAATATTATTTTGCACCCGTAGCTTGAGATTTGGGAATGACGTTTGCTGCAACATATTAATTTCATCTGCATTGAGCACTATGTATGCATAAACTGAATTAATTGGTGACGTAGCAGAAATGGGACTGCAGATGTTTGGTGGAAAATGGACTTTGTTAGTAAAACTAAATTGTGTGTGAGGGATTCCGTGACAAAATGATTGGTGAAGTATTCCTCCATGAATGAATTTTTCAAAACTAATCTGGATGTTTTTGACTTTTATCAATTACATCTCAGGCAATCAAAGCTACTGCTAAAATACTTTTGTATATGTAGGGATTATATATTAATTAGTGTCCGGATGATTATACCAGGCCCCTGGATTCTGCATAATTTATGTAATTAGTCCATGTCCGGGGCACTTGTAATGTCTTTTTTTAGTGGCAGAGGAAAGACTAGTGTTTGTTGAATGGATTTTGTGCTCGGTTGAACCGATCAATTATACTTCTTTGTTTTCTCTGATATTTTCGTTAAAATGTTTGCTTGGATGAATTATGCTCTAATTTTAGGTTATCAAAGTTATGATTGAATTATGGTAGAGTAGGGACCCTATGCTAGGGCACCCTCATCCCACAACATTTGCAATGGTGTGTCTGGTGGCACATCATGTGATTTCTCACTCAACTGCTGTGCTTGTAGTCTGCTTATGCTACACCATTTCCATATGAGGTGCTACATCCCATTTTCTCTTTCTTTAACTAAAATTTAAGTTGCTTGCTTATGTGTACCTGTAGTTCATTTCCTGTGCACAATCATACTTCCAACCTGAATAAATGCTCATCGTTAATTTATTTTATTTTCATTTTTTCCATTGTTTGTTTCTGCTATTTCTTATTATTGTCTTGTCTCATCATTGAGGCTTCCCTAAAGATGATCACGTGATAAGAGTGTCCCCATGGCCTCCTCCCTCCCAGATTAAGTTTTCTTTTAGACGTGGAGTGTCTTGGACTTTAATCCCCCCTTCCATAGAAACGCCAAAGTATAAGGATTAGAATAAACCAGGATTAGGACATGATTAGGATGATATGATGGAGGTAAAAATAATTGGGCCCGTAAGACAAAACAAGACAATCATGGGTTTGGATAGTCCAGGACTTCCACTGCTCTCTCACATAGCAAAAGAAGTCCCCTTTTACTTGCAATCTTTTGTGATCAATGTGGTTAAACAAATTGAACTTAATTGCAACCAGAAATATCACTGAACTCAGGTGATGATAGATAATACTTTCATTGAAATCATAACTGGGTTGTTTTGTTCGGGACAAGCAGAAATTAATGTAAGATCCATCGAGGAGGTTGGTGTTCGTTTGTTGCTTCTGCAGGTACAAAGCGCTCCTCTGCGATTTCGACTTGGGAAAAAGACTCAAACAAGTCCTGAGAATCACAGGTTTGTCGTGGGATCTGACCCACAACCACGTGAAGTGTGGTTACTTAGATCACAAATTTGCTTTTGATTTTTCTGGGTCGTCCCCATGAACTTTATTCTTCCCTCCCAACCACATTGTAATTCAGGCAGTGTCCGATTTGACGGCTGAGATTCCCTGTCCGCCACATCCATTAAGGGTCCATACCCATCACCCACCCCATGCTTTAAAGCCCCTCCCTTTTTATCACCTTTGCGTGGAACTTGAATTTTTCTATTCTGGATATTTATTTGACACCAACTGGGACTTCAATGTGACGCTGCTGTTAAGATTTGACAAATACGATTGCCAGCTTTAATACCTTTGAACATTTGTCTCTTCAATAATACAATGATCTGGCAACTCTCGTGGCCCACTTCTCGCTTCTAATTATTTGTGTCGAAGTTATCCAATGCATGCTCTATTCGACTCTAACTCGACAATATTTCATTCAAGCTTGTCCAATTTTTTAAGTACTAGCAAACTCTGGATATTCTATTCAATGCTAAAAGTAATACTTAGACGAAATTATGACATAATCAAAGGTTAATCACATCATGTACCAGCAGGATAGAATGAGATGATAAGTACTACTGATCTGCTCCATTACCTGGGTACACAAATTCTTCTAAAATTATCATAATACAATATTCAGTTCGCACTCGCTCCCTAAATAGGATGAGTTTCTTGAAAATGCGTATCCGATTTTCCATGTGGCGAATTCAATTATCACGTGACGAATTTAATTAACGGATACTCAAATTTGAATTAGTATTTTATTATTTAATTATATTAAACCATTCATCATATGTTAAATTTTGGTTAGAGAAAATTTGAATTTTGTGCATTTAGTTTACAAATGTTAAAAAATATATAAGATTTTTAGCTGTTATACATAATAAAAAAAAAATATATATATGTATTCTTGACAAATCGCACCCAATTTTTTTTATAAATTCGAATCCCGTATTCGTATCATATAGCTTCTCCATCTAATAGTAATGCAAAATTCGTCTTTACTATTTGCTCCTCCAAGCAACCACATTGAAAATAGTCATCCAGAATGATTCTTCACCTGTAGAGAACCTTCATTTCTTGATGCACCCATCAACCTCCAGAGTCTCATGTCCAGTCAAACAAACCATCTGTATCTAATTTCGATTACCCCATCTAGAACCATTACTATACATACTCTCACAGATATAGTGTTGGGAAGCAGCAGCTAGGAACTCATGAAACTTCAATCCAACTGCAACCTGGTGTATCCTTCTCTCTTTCTCATCATTTTCATTGCCCTCAAGCATCCTCCCACCTATTATTCCAATTCAAGCACTTTTTGCCACCTATTTCAGCCAATTCTAAGTTCCCACGCACCAAACAAGAAACGACAAGGGATCTCCAGACAACAACATCTGGTTTCATGGGCATCTTCTTGACCAACTGTATGGCTTTCTCCAAAAAGATCCACCATACACCCAAAATGTTGGATTTGGGGCTTCATGTGGTAGAAATCTACAAATCTTTCAAATAATCTCTCTCCCTCAAGAACTAATCCAGCATGGCTGCAAGCTGACAAAACTGAGAGAAAAGTACTTTCATTTAGCAAATAGCTTTGCAGCTGAACCAAAATTTCCACTCTTTCCATACATATCCAATAACCCATTATTCACAACAACATCCAAAACAAATCCAACCCGTTTGTTAATGTACCCATGTATTGAACTTCAATGCCCCAATATCTGCACAAGCAGAAAGCAACGCGACAATAGTATAAGTATTGGGATCACAATCGGCATCTTCACGTCTCATCCTTGTGAACAATTCAAATTAATGCCTCCATCCGCGCGCATACCCATGAAACCACATTTCTCTGAGGCATTTCCTCGAACACTCTCTTAGCATAAACTCCGTCACCATTTAAAATGCATCCGTTGAGTAAGCTAGTCCACATATGAAGATCCCTAAACTTTATGCTACTAAAAACACGCTGAGCCAAATCAACTCTTCCAGTTTTACCATACATATTGATCAGCGCGTTATGCACACAGGGCCTCGGTTCTTCAAGATACCCGTGGATTACGCTTCCATCCTTTATGTCCCTGCTTCGTGAAAGAGCAGCAACCGTGGAATGAGAATCAGTAACGTTTTCCTGGGCTGTTTATTTTTTATGTTCTGGACGAATATTCATCTTCTTCATATCTTCGTACAGGGGCTCTGGCTGTCCTGATCTCAGGTACAATGTCATGAGATTATTGATATTTCGGCATGAACTATTCGGTATGCCAGTCCTACTTTTTACCCTACAATTTCTGTCAAAATAAGAATTGGCCCATAAATTCAATTACAAATCAAATGGAGGAGCTTTAAAGTGGCTTTGAATTTGAGAAAGTCTAAACTAGACTTTACTTAATTTAATCAACAATAAATTAAAAATTATATGACTCAATTATAATTTGTTTTTTCATTTGATCTCAAATATAATATAGGTATATTTTGTACACTTTAATTCCATTTTTTTTTAATTAAGCACAAATGATCAATTTTAACGTAAATAAAGTGCACGAATTAAAATAAGCAATTAAAGTCTATAATATTCGAGCAATTTTCACACTAAACACTTATTAGGAACGAAAATAATAATGAAGAAAAGAAAATAACTTGCCGATTTGCCTAGCCATCTGTTTTGGGTTAGGACTTTAATATATTTCGTCTTGTATACATTGTGAGTAAAAATATGTTGTAAATACAAGGGAATAATAATAACGGCCTCTCCTTTTGTAGGCCGGCCCGATCTATTTTTTAATCGAATCTATAAAAATTGAGCCAAGCCCATTCTAAATGTCGGGTAGGAAATTACCAACTTTTACATGTTAACAGGTCCATCGGGCCAATGCATATTCAAGGGACGAGCCGATTCATTTTCCAATCGGTCCTGTAAAAATTGAGCCAAATCCAACCCAAAATATTGGGTAGGCCGGGCGGAACCGCCAGCTCTAGTTCCGCATAAGATCTTCAGTCAAACTCGCGCAAATAAAGACATGTTTACCTACGAATTATCAACCAAACCATCACATCAGAGAGAGGGGTAAAATTTTAACACAGAGAGACACTCAAATTAGATTCGCCGGGGATAATGCAGTGCTACACCATTAGTTTAACGGCCGTCTCGAGTCTCCCCACAAAACGTTAAACCCAAAATTTCCAAAAATAAAAATAAAAATCAGAGCATCAAACTCAGATATCCTGAAGTGAAAATGGTACATATAGAAAGAGGGAGAACAATTAATACATGGAGTGATTATGTGCCATAATTTGGTCTCTTGGGCAAGACAAGTTTGAAAGAGGTGAGATAGAGAAGATGAAGAGATGAAAGAGAGGAGGTGAAGAGAGATGGATAAAGTTTTTGGGTTGGTTGAGGGCTAGGTTAATGTGTGGGCAAAAGAGAAATAAGCAAAATGTATTAAGAGCAGAATTGGAAAAAAAATATTTCCGGAAGGTTTAAACACTTTTTAATATAGTATAGATATACATTAGCGTGTTATTTTTATAAATTTAATTTTGTATTAAAATCCATGTAAATATGGTACACAAATGAGACCAAAAAGTTTGTGTCGAGTATGGCCGCGGCTAGTATACTTGATTTTTGTTTTTGTTTAATGGGATTTTTCTGAATTTGGCGTCTGACCAAATGGTTCTTTCGTAAGGGACACCTTGCCTCTTTTGGTAGAGAACCTGCATTGGTACCAAAATAATACATGTGGTATGTCACAACACCATAATATCATACTTCCTCTCTCATGTCATGTGAGATAAAATCAAAGAGCTTATGACAAAAATTGTGTGTCTATTGGATTGATAAATTATTTATATTTATTATTATTATTATGTATATATATTATGAGTGTTAAAAAGGTAATATATTTTTATAATAATAATAATAATTATGCATAACAGTTATACGAGTTGATTTGAACTCGAGTTTATAAGATGCCTACTCAATACTCATTTGTCATTTATGTAAAAGTTAACACCTCCATCCTTCCATGTGTTTTTTGAACATTGTAATTAAAATGTAATATTTTTATTTTAATTTTTAAAAATATATAAATTTTTGTGGGATAAATTAAAAAAAATTGTTTAGATATTTTAAGAAAGAGAAATATTTCCATGTATCATGCTCTTTCTTTCCAACTTTTTTCTCTGTGGTGGTGATCTAATTAATTTGTGTGTTGCTAATGCTGATAAAATGATCTTCATTTAAGTTACACACATTTCTACCACCATAAACGAATAACAAATAATGGGAAAATTATTATTTTTGTCCTGTAACTTTACCTCCTTTTGATTTTGGTCCTATTAACTTTTAAATTTTAATTTTCGTCCTGTAACTTTACCTCAATTTGATTTTGGTCCTGTGACACCCCATTCATGTATAAAAGAGGTAAAGTTATAGGACCAAAATCAAAAAGCGGTAAAATTATAGGATGAAAATCAAAAAATTGAAAGTTAATAGAACCAAAATCAAAAGAAGATAAAGTTACAGGACGAAAATCAAAATTTAAAAGTTAGTAGGACCAAAATCAAAACGAGGCAAACTTACAGGACAAAAAAAATATTTTCCCCAACAAATAATTGCAGAAATTATGATCAAAGTATAGTAAAAAAACACAAAATTTGTGTCTCTTGGTTATTTCATTAAAGTTTAGCAAGAAAAAGGTCATTATATTTATACTACCATACTAGGTGCACTTTAATTATATCATTTTATACACGTGATTATTAATAAAAATAAATAAAAATAGAATGACGAAATGTTGTCAAATATATAATTCCATAATTTTGTATATAAAATATAACTGTCTTGGCAATTTGGAAGCTTGCGTCCTTGTTAATTCTTCTTCCCTTTCCTCCATTATATATATATATATATATACTAAACCTGTACATATTCAGTGTCCTGTACATCTGAATCCACAGAAATCTGAATCCTCTTCTCTTGTATATAAATGCAATTAATACTGATGATCGATCCCTTCTCCATTAAGTCATGATGGAAAGCTCTCTCCTCTCAACCATTCTCTCTCTCTACATTCTACTACTCCTCTACTTCCCTTCTCTCTTCCTCCAATTTATGCTCTGTCCCGTAATTTTTTCCACCTTCATTCTGTTACTTTACCTTCTCAGATTAGGCGCCTCGCAAAAGTGCACGATCGAACCCGATTCCGTGCAATCGTTCCCACACCAAATTGGGGAATCCCAGCTGGATGGCGATCGCGACTCGGATTTGTGCGTATCGAGATTTGAATCCGACCCGAAGCATAAATCGCGTCCGATTTACGCGGATTCGTTTGTCGAGTGGGACGTTAGAGCGCCGCTGGAGGTTATATACGAGGAATATGAAGGAGAAGATGCGGAGGAAATTAACGATTCGGAGGCGAAGAGAGAATCGCAGATGAATATTATCCAGAGGTACGCGTCTTTGTCGTTGTTTTACCCGGAATCGGACAGTGATTCTTCTTCGGAGGGGGATTACCCGACGAACGGGGTCTGGGACTCGCCGGAAGATATGTGTTTCCAGTGGGAGGACGATGACAGAGATGGTTTGATAGAGATCGCATTGGACGAAAAGAGGAATAATAGCGAGGTTGATGAGGATAATTTGATTGAGATTGACCTATCTCCGGCGAGATGAGTTGAGATTACCGGCCGGCGAGTTATGGACAGGAGGTTAACGTAACAGAAAATTGTAATTAATTAAAGAGGAGAGACGTTTTTTGGGGTTCTGGGTTTTAGTTCATAGAGGTTTTACCGTTGTACAAAATCAAGGATTAAAGCGCGTTTAATCGCTAAATCCAAAGATTACTAATCATGATGTGTTGTAATGACTGATATGCCCTCACATTGCCACTATCTCTGTTTCCTCTGTTCTTGTATAAACAAATACTTTTTGTTTCTACTTTTTCTTACCGCAATTTTTGGTTTTGAGAAATGACTGTTAACTTAAGTATTTTCTACACTTTATACCAAAGCTGTTAAATGAAATTGTGCTCTTAGTGAGCTCAATTTGATTTGGCTCAATTTGAATGTGTTAGAACGACTCGAGTCGAATTTAAAAATATACTCGTTTGCCTAACGAGCTCGACTCGATTTGGTAGACTCGAAAAATAGGAGTTATTTTATAAATACTACTCCCTCCGTCCCAATATTTTCTTCATAGGTGGAGTTTCACGCATATTAAGAAAAGTGAAGTATGTGAGTGTGAAGTTAAATAATAAAATATAAAAAAGTGTACATTATTGACTTTTGTGAGTGTGAGTTGTTTTCTTTTTTGGGGTGTGAAGAAAGAGTTGGGACGTCCATATAAGGAAAGTGTGAAGTTTATCTTGGGACAGATGGAGTATATAATTTAGTGTATAAAATTATAATATTTTACATAATAATACAACTCTAATTCTCAAATCATTCATACATGAATTTGTGATATTTTTATCTTTATTGAAGTATGTGAATGCAAATATATTGAATTATAGAGTTATTGATATAATATCAGTTAAATATATGGGATTAGAATTTTTTAAGCCTATAACTTGTCACAAATTTGAATTTGGTCCACACATGGATTACACGTTTTGATTTTGGTCCTGTAAATTTGAAAATATTTTGATTTTGGTCCTGTATGTTTGTAAAAGGACCAAAATCAAAATATTTTCAAACTTACCGGACCAAAATCAAAATGTGTAATTTAAAGGACCAAATTCAAAATGAAATAAAATTATGGGGCTTATAAATCTTTAATCTCTAAATATATTTTTTCAAAATATTCGAGATCAAGCTTAATTTATAAAGTTAGGGAAAATACACATTTTTGTCCTATAAGTTTCATTAACTTTGATTTTCGTCCTCTTAAGTTTTGAATTTTTCTTTTCGTCCTTTAACTTAGCGAAAATTATAGTTTTCGTCCTCCATCTGCTTATAACCAGTCATACAACCGGTAGTACACACGTAGATTTATTTTTCTTTCTTTTTTTTTAAACAAAATACTAACGTGAAGGTATTTGGAGGGAATTAGGTTTTGACAAAATACACTTTTGACCGTAAATTCCCTCCCAAATACCGTTCAATACTTACATCCATATAATATTCTGTCCGAATTCATTTTTGAATATGATGAACAAACCGTGCAACGAAACCAGAATGACACTTAATATTGCGCCCGAAACTCGTTGATTTATACGAATTTCTTGAAGACATTCTCTTCTTTTCCGTGCAGTGAGTATGCGCTCAAAAGAATTTAGACTTTTTGATGTTTTGATTTGGGGATCTTTGTTCATTTTTTCCCTAATTCTCTCAAGTCCCCATGCTTATATTTGATCGATTAGGGTTTAGATTTGGGAGAGAATTTACAGTTAATCCTGTATTTTATCCATCAAGGCCTAATTCCCTCTAAATACCCCCACGTCAGTATTTCGCTTAAAAAGAGAAAGAAAAATGGATCCATGTGTGTATTACCGGTTGTATGATTGGTTATAGGCGATTGGAGGACGAAAACCATAATTTTTTGTAAGTTAAAGGACGAAAATAAAAATTCAAAACTTAAGAGGACGAAAACCATAATTTTTGGTAAGTTAAAGGACGAAGAAAAAAATTTAAAACTTAAGAGGACGAAAACCAAAGTTAACAAAACTTATAGGACAAAAATGTGTATTTTCCCTATAAAGTATTATATATAAAGTACAAACTTTCAAGTCAAATTTTTTTTATGGACTTAACAAATCTTTAAATAAGCTTTCATATATTTAAGCATTTATGCCATGCATTTTTTTTTTTTAGTTATAGTACTAGTTTTGAAAGCCACATTAAACCTCATTCATGAATTACTATAAAAAGTTATATTAATATGTGTATCTGCCAAGCCGAATTATAAGATGATAGCATAATATTTTGTTCACATCTCATACACATAGTCACACAAAAGCATGAAATTTTGTGAATGACAAATAATTAGAATTTTAATATAAATTATATATAGAATCACTAATTTCAACTCTGAAGATATTAATAATAATAAAAAGTAGGTCCAAACACCTCTTGTATATATCTTTTAGGTCCAAAGCCTAAAATCATCATAATCATATCTCCTTTTCGGTGAGGGAAAGGAAAGGGTAGCTAGCTTTTAACTTTTAATTTTTGCATTTTGGGCACCTCTTTTTTGTGGGTTGAGATCTGTTTCCATGGATTTGGTGAAGGGTGCAGTTGGGCATGTGGAAATCAACTACATCAGTGCATGAATGTTTACGAGTGAGAGGGAAATGACAGAAAAAGAGCACACATACCCACTATATATAACTCTAGCTCATTTACGCAATGATTGCCTCCCAAAAAAAAACTAAGTCTAAACGTACAATTCAAGTGCATTTTTTAAAAATCATATAAAATACTACTGAAAAATTATACATTTTATTATTAAAAAAGATATTTTTAAAATTTTAAATTTCAGTAATAACACATGTGACTTTTAATAATATATAATATAACTCTTTAAAAATAAATTTAAATTACATGGTGCACCAGGTGCACACAAGACGAAGGTATAAAAAATATCTTATGTATATATATACAAATAAAATTTGTATGAAAACAGTCCCCAAATCTCCCTCTTTATTTCCTCGTATTTTTTGAATCTGTCATATTAGTATCACAAAATCCAACGAAATGATGCTAAGTGTATCACCTATATATGCCAAATAATAAGACAATTAAATAATTTCACTTGGCCATCGTACTCCTTATTTGAGTGAGTAATCTGTGTTCGATTCTCTTTGAAAACGAATAGGAGGGAGATATAAGGTTGACTTGGAGATATGGGTGTATGGAGACTTGATGAACTAACTTCTAACCACTAACAACTACTCCCTCCGTCCCAAACCAATTTGCACACTTTCCATTTTGGGTTGTCCCAAACCAATTTGCACACTACTTAAAAGGGAAACATCGATTTGCGTGCACACTCACAAAACTTTCCACACATTTACCCATGCACCACTACTTTATTTAAAAAATACATTTTCCTTAAACCGTATGCCATCTCAGGGGTGCAAATACCCCTGGAACGGAGGGAATAACATTTATCGATAAAAAAAAAAATTCAAGTCAAACAATAAATATATATAATGCATCCAAATTTAGCAGATCATCTAGAAAGACGTGCATATTACTTCCTTCGTCCCAAAAGTGTTTTCACCTTTGGGATGACACAACTTTTAAGAAAAGTAGAGTGTTGTGTAAATTTATATTATTAAAATAATGAGACTAGTTGGATTGTGAGGATAAAATTAAAGTAATAGTTTCCATTTATAGAGTGTGAAAATAATTGTGACACGAACTGAAAAGGAAAGTGTGAAAACAATTATGGGACGGAGGGAGTATAATATATGGAGTCGAAATATTATTTTTCTCCTATGACTCTTGATTTGAGCTTAACTGAGCTTATAAAATTTAGTTTATAAGTTTTTTAAAATAATTTAAAAGTTTATAATTTTTTTTAAAAATAATTTCTTAAAATATTTGACACTTTATACAATTTTAAAATAAACTTCTTATAATTTATAAGCTAAAAAAAATGAGATATCTTAATTTATTAATATATTAATTTTTTAAAAAAATTATAATAAAAAATCAAATAACTTATCAATTGTATTAATCAAATACTTTAACAACTTATGAACTATTTAAAAATAATATTTTATAAACTCTTAAATATAACATCTTATAAAAACAATCTTTTAGTGATTGAACTAGGAATTTATGCTGCATTTTTGTACATTCATATTAGTTTTTTTGTCAAGCACACTTAAAATACTTGAAATTATGTATAAAAAGGTATTTATGATGTTCTCATTCTTGAAAAGTAATATAAATTATTTTTGCTGATTAAAAAATTAGAAAAAATTAAAAAATATTTAAAATAAATTTAGTTGAAAGCTCTCCAAAATCCGGAATATTTGGATTTAATTAGAAGTTGATATTTATGGTCAATAAACATCTAGAGTAGCAAGCAGGAGCAGCCCATCAAAGTGGACTCAACACTTGTTATGAGACTTTGATGTGTGCAGAAGGTCAATTTTGAAATTATATGAAAGTGATTAATGAAATGTTTAAAATCAAAATCAAAGAATTGAAATAATCAATATTACATTATTATTGTGTGTAAAAAAATATTATATTGAAAAGAGTAATAACAAAAGTAAATATTTTTTGGTGTAAATTGTAGTGGTTTTGAAATCTAAATTTATAAATAAAATATAACTTGATGTTGATTGTAAGTTGAAGGAAAAAATCTGGTATACCTGAGTAAGATATGGCTCGCATTTTATTAAGAGCTTGTATGCATTTCTTAACCATCACAAGAAATGAGAAAAATAAAAATAAAAAATAGAAAAGAGTAAAGGGAGACTTGAATTGATAGAAAGAATTACGCAATATTTGGCTTTATTACTCATCATATTTCTAATCAATCCACGTAAGAGACAATTGATCATGCTCATATTCAATTTAACTATAATGAAATGAAAATAACAAATATTAAGCAAAATTTATAAGTAGGAAGCATATAATTGCACTTCTACATGCAACACACTTTATTTAACAATTTTTTTTAATCTAAGTTTGGGTCCCACATATAAAAAAAAACACAATTTATAATAATTTTATCAACCATCTTTCTCCTCCTTGGTCGTGCGATAAAGAAGGACGTCAAATCATAGCTGAATTCGTATAAAATTTAAAATAATGTATGCTTTATCGAGCAATCGAGATAGAAATAAAAGTTCTCACACATTGTAATTCTCATTTGGTACTGCTTGTACCTAATATCTTTTATAAAATTCATTTAATTACCAAAAAAAAAAAAAGATACTCACACATGAAAGTCTCTATCATGTCACAATATCGGTCCACAATATTTTCTCCAAATTAAATCCACCATTATCATAGGAGGGAGATTCTTGATTGGAGAACTTCATTCTCTTTTCATTTCAAGCTATTTATTCTTCCAACTCGCTCATGAAAAATGCACCCCCACCAGATTATCCTTGAAACAAACACACTTTAGTTAATTACTCTCTTTGTTCCACAAAAAATTAAATAATTTTTTTATTTGAATATTCTGCACAAATTGATACACTACTAAAAAAAACAAAAAGTATCAATTTATGTGCATTCTCACAAAAAACATACATATATATATGTATATATATACTAATATATTACTATTTTATTTTTAAAAAATATTTATCTTAAAAAGTATTTTTATCTTCTAATGTACTAATAAAATTGATATTATTATGCATATAAAAGGCCAAAGTTCAGTACTTAATGTAATCCCAAATACAAAACAGGTCCATATTCATTACTTAGTGTAAGCCCAAATACAAAACTAAGCCCAAACCTACAAAAAGGGCCTTAGTTCATTACATAATGTAAGCCCAATTCCAATATTAGGCCCAAAACCATTCGTTTTTTTTTTTTTGTAGACGAAAGGGTGAAATACCTCTAAATATTCATCTCGACCAATCCTTATCCTATCTTCTTCTTTCTTCCTTCTCCTCACTGTGCGTTCAATTGCTCAATTTCTGCAATTCGCAATGGCTTCCTCATTATCCTACGCCGCCCTTCGCTCCCCTACATACTCTACACCCTCCGCCGCTTATCCTACGATCCCCTCCGCTACCTTCCCTAAACAATCCCTCGACTTCCCCTCTAAATTCTCCCCCAAAGTCCTTCGCCGCCACGCCCCATCTGTCCGTCCCCTCGCTGCCGTCGAGGCTCCCGAAAAGGTCGTCGAACTCGGCAACGAGATCTCAAACCTATCCCTCGCCGACGCACAGAAGCTCGTAGAGTACCTCCAAGACAAGCTCGGAGTATCCGCCGCGTCCTTCGCCCCCGTCGCCGCCGTAGCAGCTCCGGCTGCGGCCGAAGCTCCGGCCGTCGTGGAGGAGAAAACAGAGTTCGATGTTGTTATTGAGGATGTGCCGAGCAGCTCGAGAATCGCCACCATCAAGGTAGTTAGGGCGTTGACGAGCTTGGCATTGAAGGAGGCGAAAGAGTTGATTGAAGGATTACCGAAGAAATTCAAGGAGGCAGTATCGAAGGAGGAGGCGGAGGAAGCTAAGAAGCAGCTGGAAGAGGCAGGGGCGAAGGTCGCCATTGTCTAATTTGCAGCTCCTTCTGTTAATAGTCGCGGGTAAAAAAATTTGGATGTTTGCTTGCTTGATTTAATTTTTTGTTTCATCTGGTAGGTATAGATGCAAACATATTTGGGTTTGCGATTATAAAAACAAATTTAAGTTCAATTTGCCCTAAATTACCTAACAAGTGAAACGATTCACAGTCTGGTAGGTGAGATGAGATTCATTTCAATTTGTTGAACATGTGAATTTCAGCTAATGAACACCCCTCCTCCGATGTGTTGATGTTTATCACCATTTTAATCTGAATCCGTGGATAAGAATGCTGGGGTATGAATTTAATAGTCTGTGAAGTTTAGCTAATACACAGCAACTCATTTTCGTAGGTTAGGTATCAGTCACATTGACATACCATTATTAATTAGTATTATAAGTATTTATGGAGGATGTATATACTGGGGCGGGTAGCAATCCTAGAAAAGAAGGTAGGAGAGCCTTAAGAAAATATCAAGTTAAAAGATTTTTGTTGGTGTTTTGCTATTATGGATGGTACATAATATTTCACACTTGGAGATGAAATAAAATAGATACTACTAAACATTTTAGAGTTTGTTTGATTCATAAAAGATATGGGTCCCCTCCACCACCATTCATCTGCGCAAAACTGTTTGCTATAAATATAATTGGAGGGAACGGAGGAGGAGGAGGAGGAGGAATGATTTCCACCCAAGTCCATAGTCGTCGACTGAAAATGGAGAAAGAAAAAAAAAAAAAAAGACGTATAGAGTCATCGTTTTCCAGAGGTCTTCACTATCAACGACATCTTATTATAAAACTATCACGCCACGCTTGATTCAAAGTATGAAAATTAAGAGGAGATGGAGGAAGTAAATTTTTGTGTTTGAGTTGAATTGAAATCAATTTTAAATTAAAAACTCAAAACAAACTTCCCTGTTGTTATATCAAAGTCCTCTACTCATTTTACTCAACTAAATATTATACCACTGAAAATCATCAATGACATTAACAAACTAGAGATATATTCTCTCCTTTATGCAAAGAAATACACAATAATTATTTGAGGATCTTGTTCGGAATATTGAAAAATTCATGGTCTCACATCGAAATAAT
>JAPKLY010000051.1:1464481-1582786 GCA_026898435.1 Prunella vulgaris
CTCACATCGAAATAATAAAAGAAGTGAGACTAACTTATAAACTTATCCTCATTTCAATGTGTGGAACTGCTCTGAACACACCCAATTAATAGGCTGTGTTTGCAAGAGATTAAAAAATAGGCAAGAATCACTTTTTTTTAAAAAGTTGGTGAGACCCAACTCATCCAAAAAAAAAGTGATTATATACTTTTTTAATCTCTTGCAAACACACTCTAAATATCATATGCATTGCAGATTGAATTAATCCAAAACATCATAATTCATCGAACTTAATTGGATTATGACCAAGTTAAAATGCAGAAATGAGTATTGGAACTCTCGACATGCATAATACGAGTACTAAATCGTTTTTACACCATGTGTACTATATAATTTAAATGTATTTTTAAAAGAATTTGAATTGGACGGTGTTGGTGAACACAATGCATAGAATACTGAGCATAAACATTCAAGATTCTTGACCATTAACATCAACTGCAACATAAATCTTAAAGGAGCTTGCTAATCAAATAGTAATTAATACAAAAAAGAGTAATTAAACACGTGATATAAAAGTGGAATTTCTCATCAATGACGTTGAGTCTTCAAATATTAAAAAAAAAAAAAAAACAGAGAGAAATTTAAAAAAATAAGAAGATCAAAATGAGAGAGAGATGAGACCTTCCCTAACAAGAAGGCCAAAGACAAGAACAAACAAGCCGAGCCCGATGCACTGTGTTGAAGACATGATGGTTTGAGAATAAGCAGAAAGCGTGATCACCGCACCCGCGATTCCAATCAGAAGCGCGCTTTTGTTCTGATCCATTCTTCCCTCGATAATGTGGTGTTTACTTCTTTCTTCCTGATGGAGGAGATTCTCAGAAGAAGAGCAGTTTATATCATCTGTCTTTCAAGTCAACTCTTTCGGATTGTGAATCTGGATTCACTGGAAACTACTGTTTTGCCCCTGTTCGTTGACTATAATGTGCCCATATTTTTATTTTATAAAATATATTTAAAAAGTATATTAGTTGTTCGTTGGAACAACAAGAAATGACTATATGCTTAGGGGGCGAGTGTTTCAAATTCTTCAATGGTAATGAGAATGAAATTTCATTTTTCTTTTTTATCCTATATATGTTGAATGTGTGTTTGCATTTATGGTGGTTATATCAATAATATTGTGCTCCAATTTCGGAAAAAGTGGACAAAAAAAAAAGATGTTGGTTGTGATATTGGAGAGATTAATTGAGGAGGATGATTACAAGGTGAAGAGGAGTAATCAAATGAGGGTGTTGATTACCTTATTTAGGAGGAAAAACAATGTACTACTATAATTACTACAATTATATCTCAATTCTCATTACCATTGAAGGATTTCTATACCAAGTGCCCCCTTAATTCTTTATCGGAAATCTGGCAGAGGGAGAAGAAATAGCTGTGAAGAGACTGTCAGAAGCTACTCGACAAGGGACACAAGAATGAAGTGATTTTGATTTCTAAACTCCTGCATAGAAATCTTGCAGACTATTGGGATTTGAAATGGAGAGAAGATGCTCAAATATGAGTAAATGCCCAATAAAAGCTTAGATATTTCTCTTTGGTAAGTTCAAAATCAGAACATAAGCTCATTTGCACTATATGTCACAATTTTAACTACAATATTATGATTAGATTTCATTTTATATAATTTTTTTGTAGATCCTAAACAGCTGTCACGAAAGATTTTGAATCGGGCAAAACGTTTTCGTATTGTTGAGGGCATTTTTACATCTTCACAAGGACTCTAGACTAAGAATAATTCATCCCGGGAATAATGTATTGTTGGATAAGGATTGGAACTAAAAAGTGTCAGATTTTGACATGGCAAGAATGTTTAGAGAAGAATACTGCAAGAGTTGTAGGAACAGAGTGAGTGAATCTTGAATTAAGTAAGGCAACTATTCACAGCATGATATCAACTAAAATGCTAGTTGAAGGCAAGTTGTCTAAAAAAATCTGATGTGTACAGCATTGACGCGATGATGCTAGAGATATTAAAAGGAAAGAAGAATACGCATTATTACAATAAGCCTATTAGGCAGTAGAAGCCCTTTCTCTCCATGTATGAACTTCATGCTATATTCTTTTATCAATACAGTTCACAAATCTCATTTATGTGAACTACATTCATACAAGTTTAATTTTATTGACCTCAGTCTTTGCTGGGAGGTGGAACGACTCGAACATCGGGTCAACCCGACCCACGAACCAAATTGGGTACTCGGTTAATGGGCTCACAAGAAGAAGAGATGGGATGGATGACATCCACATAAATAAATGTAGGATTAAGTAATACTCAAATATAGCTTAAGAGAGTTGTGTGCGTGTGTGGGGTTCAATTCAAATGTTGGTAAATAATTTGTGGAAGAATCCGAAGCTTCTTAATTGGTCATCAAGTGTGCACATACAATACAACAATCCGACGTCGACATATATAAGAGGGCGAAGCTTCTAATTGGTAGTAACATATGTATGATGTATCCAATTACCAAAAAATAAAATGAAAGGGAGACTGACTGTTGAGCTTGTTATTTGGGAAAATGTTTTTGGAATAAACTTTGTTTTCGCCTGAAAATAAGTAGATTTATTAAGAATTGTGATGAGATAAAATAATTAATTAATAAGCATTTATCTCATATTATAAAATGGTCTTACACGATATAATCATATTAAAAAGATTGATACTTCCTCTATCCTAGGACTAAATACGTAATATACATAAATAAAATAATATTATCTTAAGTCTTCATGATTAACTTTGAACGTCCAAATCCGAGTGGTTAAAATTATCTTAAGTCTTCATGATTAACTTTGAACGTCCAAATCCGAGTGGTATATTCTTCCGTTTTCCCTCTTTTTGGACGCGCAAATTGATTTCTCATGTGCAATAGACAATTTTGGTCCGACCAGTCTATACAATTTTTTAATTGGACTCAATTCAATTTTTATAAACCTAATTGAAAATGGACCGGCCCGTCCCTTAAATATGACTTAGCCCAATAAATCCGACCTGTTCACTTGCATTTGTACCTAAAGTTAGTAATTTCAGATCAACTCGATAGGACGACCCAACTTACATAATATTAAGATTGGACTTGACTCAATTATTATAGGCCCGATTGAAAAATAACCCGGCCCAACCCATAAATATGATTTGGTCCGAAAAATTAGGCCGGACTGAACTAGGTTGTTTGCCAGCTCTAAGTGCAAGTGTGTTGCGCTGAGAATATCTCACCCTTCTAAAAAATTCTTACAAATTAAAAGTAAAAATGCGAGACAATTTTATAAATTAAAAAGAAAATCTCTTATTATGCTATATAAAAGATAAATTTGTGATGCTTCAGTTTAACGTATATTAAATAAAAATGTGATTCAAAATATAAAAGTGAAATTAGTTTTTTTTCTTTCTCACATAAAACTGTCTTTGAATTTACCGATACAGAGAAAGCCAAATTTCCTGCGGGGCAACGGCTTGGTGCTTTCACTATTATTTTCGAAGGTGTTGGACGCAGATTTTCTCAACCTATGAATAATTACAGATTTAAGAATTTAATTTTAGGATATGGAATAATTGATATATTTTTCTAAAGCTAATTTTGCAAATAGATGAGTGCACAGTTTTTTATATTAGATAATTAGGAAGAAATATTTAATTCAGGGGTGCAATTGTAACACCCTAAAATCTAAATTGATGAGCTTAGATTTAACAAAATACTCAACACCATCATGTTACAATTTATTGGCAAGAGTAAGTCTCCTGTGCACCAGTTACAAAGTGCAATTCTAGTTTATTTTTAAAAAGTTAAACAGTTTATTACTGAAAAATGTATCTTTCATAATTTAACTTTTCAGTAATAAACTGTTTAACTTTTCAGTTATAAACTGTTTAACTTTTTAAAAATGAACTTGAGTTGCACCGTGTAACTGGTGCATACAAGACTAATCCTATTGACAAGTATGCATTATGTGAAAGTGGTTCATATTTAAGTCACGTCTCGATTATTTTCGTACCTCCCATAAATCCTATTCAACACTATCATGTTTTTCGTTTTAAATAATTTATTTGAAGAATAATTTTAAATTACCATTTTTTTCAAATTGGTAATTTTTTTTTTTTTGCAAAATTGAATTAAAAAATTAAACAATAATTTTTTAAATAATATATCAATTTAAAAAAAAAAAATATCATTTTAAAATTACACCTATATTTCATTAATCCATAATATCAACGTCAAATTATTCCAACTATTTCATTGACGTTTCTAATATTTCAATTATAGAGTAAGTCTCTTGTGCACCAGTTATACGGTGCAACTCAAGTTCGTTTTTTAAAAGTTACACAATTTATTATTGAAAAGTTACACTATGAAAGGTACACTTTTCAATAATAACATGTGTAATTTTTCAATAATATTTTGTGTAATTTTTAGAAAATGAACTTAGTTGCACCGTGTAACTGGTGCATACAAGACCAATCCTCAATTATATGTATTCATATAGTTTAACTCGTTTTGTGCGCATAAGCATCATTCGCTAATCATAAATTAAATGCAACAAAATTATGTGCGGTGCATGAGTTCTATAATCACAAAATTTTGCTTTTTTTCCTTCTAAAATTAATAATATTAAAAATTACAGAGAAATTGGTCCATGTGCCACTTTTATAATTATATTACTAAATTGCTACCTAATATATTTTTTATAAAAATTCTACTTAAAAGATCATACAGTAGTTGCAGAAAAGTCGTGAAACAATGAATATAGGTTACTACAAGAATAAAGTGGTCTTTTTTAAAATACAATTCTAAAAGTGACATTTTGCCAAAATTTCCAAAACTATATGAATATTCATACACAATCATAGTCGCAACATTAGTATTTAATTTGAGTATGAAAGTGCCACATAAATGAAAATTCAAAGTGCCTTCATCCCAGGTAGACTTATTACCGACAACATAATTATAGCTTTCGAGTGTATGCACTGGTTAAGAAACAATAAAAGCAAAAGTGGTTATGCGGCTCTTAAACTTGACATGTCGAAAGCATATGATCGTGTTGAAGGGAATACATGCGGAGAGTTTTGAGAAAACTTGGTTTTGAGGAAAGATGGGTGAATCTGCTCATGCGTTGTGTCTGTTTAGTCTCGTATAGATTGAGAATTAATGGGGAGGTGGGAAAGAATTTCTTCCCTACAAGAGGGTTAAGACAAGGAGATCCGTTGTCACCTTACATGTTCATCTTGTGTGCTCATGGGTTGTCAGCTATCTTGTCTAAGTTGGCTATGGAAAAAAAGGATAAAAGAAGTGGCTGTGGCAAGGAGTGCTCCGGAAGTAACCCATCTATTTTTTGTAGATGATAGTATAATTTTTTTCAAGGCCGAGGTTGAAGGATGCAAAGAGGTTAGGCGGTGATTGAATGCTTATGGGAGGGCTTCAGGCCAATTGATTAATTTTGAAAAATCTGCCATCTCATTTAGCCCAAACACAAGCATACACAATATGCAACAGATTAGAGATATTATGCAGGTTCGTATGGCTCAAGGACATCAACTCTATTTGGGCCTACCAACATTCTCAATGAGACAGGAAAGAGTACAATTTGCTTATTTGCGGGAAAGGATTTTATCCAGGATACAAGGTTGGAAAATGAAAGATTTTTCCGAAGGAGGAAGGGATGTACTCATTAAGAGTGTACTACAGGCTATCCCCACTTATACCATGGGATGTTTTAGAGTCCCAACCTCAATATGTCATGATATTGAAACTGCTATCTCTAAATTCTGGTGGGGTGGGAGCTCTTCAAGTAATAAGGTGCATTGGATATCATGGAGTCAACTTTGTAGAACAAAGGATAGGGGAGGAATGGGGTTTAGGGATTTGAACTTGTTTAACAAAGCTCTCCTGGCTAAGCATGTTTGGAGGATCTTAACTCAACCAGATCTTTTGGTGTCAAGAATTCTAAAGGAAAGATACTTCAAAAACGGAGATATCATGGGAGCAGAAATTGGTGCAAATCCATCTTTTGTTTGGCGCTCTATTTGTTGGGGAAGGGAATTGATCAATGAAGGGATCCGATGGAAAATCGAGGATGGCTCGAGGATTAATCTATATAAAGATGCGTGGATTGAAAAGTTACCAAATGGAAGACTACTTTCTAGGTCGGCAAGAGCTCCTTCAATAGGATGTTTTATTACGGATAATGGACATTAGAATGAGAGGTTGATTCGAGAAGCTTTTCTACCTTTTGAGGCTGAAGCTATTCTAGAAACTAAAATCGATCCGCAATTAACGAGGGATGAAAGATATTGGGGCTTGGACTCAAAAGGAAATTACACCGTCAAGTCGGGCTATAAGTTGGCTGTACAAAAAAAAGGGATGAAGGCTAGTGAGGAGGGTTCTAACACACGGAAAATTAATAAAAATTGGTGGGAATTTTTATGGGGTATCCGTCTGCCACCAAAATTAAAGATTTTTGCTTGGAAAATGGCAACAGAGGCAGTGGCGACTGAAGGAAATCTAAGCAAACATCATATTCCAGTAGAGGCGAAATGCTTTTTGTGCGGATTTGAGATAGCGGATACAAGACATGTGTTGTTCTTTTGTAAGGCTATTAAGAAAAATTGGAAGGAGATGGGCCTGTGTGAAGAGATTAAAAAAGGGAAAGGGAGCAGACACACTAAAGAATTTTTGCAGATGTTATTACTGGATAAACAAGTGAACGTCCAAGAAGAGGTGGTAGCAACGGCATGGGGGATTTGGAAGGTTAGATGTGCGGTTAAACATAATACACAACAGTTGCAAAGCCACGTCATGGCAGGCAAAGCGGTAAAAGAGGAGATTAGTGCGGAGTGGGTGCGGCCATTTCTGGAAAATTATAGAAGGGTGTCATTGGCCATGTATGCAACCAAACCAGGAGGGCGGTCGGTGAGAAGGTTTGCAGCAGAAAATGGGTATGACATAGGGCACTCCTTGTTTGTAGATGCAAGCATTGACTCTGAGGGCAAAGTCGCCGCGGCGGGGTTCTGTGTTTTCTCGAAGGATGGAAGAGAGATAGCAAGAGGAGGAAGAATGATACCAGTGCAGAGCTCGGTTATGGGGGCGGAGCTTTATGCTGCCAAGTTTGGGATTAAGGGGTGCTTGCAAATGAAGTTAACATCAATATCCTTATTTATGGACTGCTTGGAGGCGGTTGAGGCTCTTCGGAAGGACATTAAATGTTATGGCTGCTGTGAGGATACAAGACTATCTATTAAGGAAGCAATGAATAATGGTTTTGTGCGAGCAGTATATTTTACTCCGAGAGAAGGAAACGAAAGGGCTCTCGACATCGCGACAAGAGCAAGGAAGGATCCGACATCTCTGGATTGGTGTGGGTAAAAACTTCCGCTGTGAAGGAAATGGATACCCTCAGTTTTTTAGATAACTGATGTTGTATGTGCAGGGTAGTTTCCTTCCAAAAAAATAATAATTCAATAACCGTTTTTCTCAGCTAAATAAACTAACAAATAACGTATGGATACCTGTAACAAATTTAAAAATACAACCCGACAATTTATTATTAAAAATAAATTTTGATTTGATTATAAAATTAAAAAAAAAAGTAGGTCTCTTGTAAATTCGAGTTCACATGAACTCGTATCACTGTCATGTGTAATCACTATCACTATTATTCATATATATATTTACTGCTATAAAAATATACTTGATTTTTTAACAGTGATAGTGTATACAAATGACATTGATAATTGAGAACCCAAGTTTTTACCGTGAACTTGAGTTCATACAAGTTTTTGTAGTGTATATACGTGACAGTGATAATTGAGAACCCGAGTTCACCGTGAACTCGGGTTCATACAAGTTTTTATAGTGTATATACATGATAGTGACAATTGAGAACCCGAGTTCACAGTGAACTCGGATTCATACAAGTTTTTATCTTAAAAAAAACAGTGTGTTCCGATCAGAAGTTGCTGGTGCAGCCAATGAGTCAGTCAACGGTGCTAATGTTCAAAGGTTGCAAGGAAAGGCAAAGGCCTTCTTCTCAAAGCCCGCCCTTGGTCCTATTGCTACTGCTTCTGATTCACCAAATAAATTAGCCCCTTCGACGCTTTATTAAAGGAGTATTGATCCCGGGAAATTCCTTTCAAGGAACTTATTGAACATTAATTTTTTATCAAAGACCGGAAAGGCCTACCGTATCAGACCAGATAGATCTATTGAGGGTGCTGACCCGCAGCGAGGCAGAGATAACTAAGTGACATATGGAATATGGCGACGAACCATTATTTTAAAATTAAAATTGAAGTAGAGTTCCATAAATTTGTAACGTTCTGTAACAAAATTTTAAATGAGAAAGGAAGTTGTCATTACGCAAAATAGAATGTTCTGTTCAACTGTTCTAGTTTAACCTCCTTACGTGGTATTGCGACTTTGAAAATGAAATTAATTGGTTCATTTCATTTTTCCTATACATTATTTTTTAAGGTTATCCTTGGGCAGATGCCAGATGGAGGATTTTGATCCCAAACAAAGTCACATTCTCTTGAAATACTAAAATTATTTCTAAAATAATTTTTTAAAAACTATTTCTTATAATTTAAAAAAGAATTATTTTAAAAATAATTTTATAAAATTTCAAAACAGAGCCTGTTATCATTAATACCACACTAAATAATTCTATATTATTTAAACGTTTTAATTTGTAAAAAAAGTAAAATTATTTCGTTTATATAGTTTCACTTCATCGATTTTTATCATTTTTTTTCCTCTTTTTTTCTGTCACATCTAATATATATATATATAAACAGTAGCTTACTCAAGAAGTTCCTGACAAAATGACTAAATTAATAAAATATTATTAGTGGGACCTATTTATATTTATATGTCTAAATCCAAAACTGTCTCCCCATTATTTGTAATGCTTTGTTTTTCAAAATTGTAATCTATAAAAATATATTTATTAAAGCAAGTGAAATACAATTGTTTTGTTGTGTGAGACTCTACTAAAGAAAGTAAAATAATTTTATCATATTTTTTACTTTATGCTAACAATCTTAATTTCTTTTAAAATTTTATTTTTAAATCTATTTTTAACACATTATACATCAAATTATTTACCTTCTAAAACATTTAATTCAACACATATATTACACTTAAAAATAAAATTTAAATTTTAAATACTCCCTCTATCCCAGAGGAACTTGCAAGTTTTCCTTTTCGGGACGTTCCAGAGGAATTTGCAGACCCAAAAAAGGAAACCCTTTTATAAACTTCACCCTCACAATATCTACATATTTACACAAAATGACATTATTTTTTCACTTTTTGGGCCCACATTACACTCAATTCAACTAACTTTTTCACTTTTTACATAAAATTTTACCAAATTAACCCTCAAAACACTATTTTTTTTACTTTATTCTACTTTCTTCTTAATTTGTGTGCCCCTCCTCCCTTGCAAATTGCTCTGGGACGGAGGGAGTATATATTTTATTATTTTAAAAGAAATTATTTATTGACTTTAATTTCCCGAATGAAATTTGAATACTTTTACTTAGATTATGTATGTTATGTCAAAATAAAATTATTATATGAATTTAAGTACATAATTAAGATTATATGACTGATTAAATATTTTAATACACTCATATATATTATAATTTTTTCATATTTAAAAAAAATAATAATAAAAGAACTTTAATAAAATTAATAGGTAGATTGATAAAATAAATTCAATTTTTATTTTTTTGGTCGGTAAATAATATTTTATTCAAAAGTATTGGGCCAAACATATTTAATTCTATCATTATTTATATTTTATTTAATTTAACTATTATCTATTATAATTTATTTTGTATATAATTTAATATTTAAAATTTATAATATTCAATTCGTGCATATTACTAGTTTATATATATATATATATATATATATATATATAATTTATAAAATTAGTATGATATAACTAAATTACTTTAAATGTTTTATAAATTCTAATATCTTAGATATATATTATTTTAAAAGTTTATAAAATTTTATTTTTAAGTAACTTATAAAGTAATTGAGTAATTTAATTTATAAATTATTTAATAATTTATCATAATTCTCTCAAACACTCCGTAATCCTAGACATATAAAATTAACTTAATGCAATTTTGTATGTGAAAACTGCATATTAGGATCTTTTTTTCCCCACAAATTGCAACGAAGAATTTAAAACAGTGAATTTTAAAAGAAGAAATACTAATACTTTAAATCAACAAAAAGTCAAGCATCTCTATCCAACCACAGTTTTCTAGAAATTCTCTACCCAGGAAACTTGAGGAACTTCCATGGTGGAAACATGCCAAACTATTCAACCACCACCTGCACCTCAGCCTGTTACATTTTATTTCGATTCAATTTTTAATAAATAAGTCTGTTCATTTATTTTAAATCTTTTACTTATTTATAAAAGTCGGACCTAGATTTATGTAAAATCATTAATTATTTATTATAAACAATTATATCAATTTTATGACTATTTTTATTATAAAATTAATTTACATATTGCGTTTACTCATGAAAAATATTAGTTGTTCAATTTAAAAAATATTAATTTAATAGTAATACTATGGTGAAACTAATGTAGAAGAAAATTAACCATCAATAAAGTCATATCTCGTTAAAAATAGAATAAGAAAATCAAAATCAAAACATGCATATAATTATTTTTAAATTTGATATTTGAATGAAATTAGTTGAAAGGATTAGTCTTGTATGCAACAGTTACACTGTGCAACTGAAGTTCATTTTTTAAAAATTATACAAAATACTACTGAAAAGTTACAAATGCTATTACTAAAAAGTGTATCTTTCATAGTGTAACTTTTTAAAAATAAACTTGAGTTGCACTGCGTAACTGGTGCACAAGAGACTTACCCTAGTTAAAAATATTTTTAAATGGATATTCAAGTTCGACTCTTTTATTAAAAAGATAAAAATTGCGAATTAAAAAATCAATTACAAATAATAGAGTAGACTTGATTCAATTATATCAAGCTCGATTTTCTCAAACCAAAAAAAAAAAAAAATCCAATTCCAAAATCAGTCCATTTGTACATTAGTTAGCAACTCCTTTGATGACTTAGTCCAAAGAAAAAAGTAATTAGCGATTAAAAAATAAGGCAGGTAAACAGCGTGTAATTTTATTGATTAATAATTAAGATTACAAGAAATATGAGCTAATATTGTTGAAATACACATCAAATAGAATATTGATCAAAGATAATTATTAGGGTCATTTAAAATATGATTAAAAAAGGTCATTATATTTATAAATTAGATCAAAAAAATTGTATGATAATGTTTTTTTTTTTTTTTGTACGAAAGTAATTTTTTTATAGGATTAATAATGTAATTTTTGTTAATTTTTTGAATTATATTGTAATTTCTCCTAATTATCATAGAATGTATGATGGTCTAGAAAGAGAAGATCGTTTATTATATATGAATATCCATCAGAGAGAGCTACTGTTGTATTGTTGAAGGAGCATGGATGGAGCTGGTGCGTATTCTCATCTGAAATTTCTTCTTCTTCTTCATCATCTGTTTACTAGCGTCATCGTCCTCTGTTTCTTTAGCTCCAGATTTTGCGTAGCGCAGAGCAATAGTGTCTGCGACACTTCTGGCGAGTGTGGCCCATATGGGATCTGCGATCCACAACAATCCCCAATTTGTGGATGTTTGCAAGGGTTTTACCCGCGCAATACTCAGGAATGGGATTCTGGGAATTGGAGCAGTGGGTGCTTGAGGAGGGTGGCGTTGAATTGCGTACAAGGTGGGAATATAAGCGACGATGGGTTTCTGATGCTTGACATCTCCCTGTACACGGAATCTTCTGACCGCTCATTTGAAATCGATGAGGCGCAGTGCAGAAATCGATGCTTGAAGAACTGTTCCTGCTTAGCCTATGGATTTCAAGCCGATTCTGGGTGTATGATCTGGACTGGCAACTTAACCGACATCCAGAAAATTGCAAGTGGCTCTGGCTCAAGTATTCATATTCGACTCTCTAATTCTGAACTAGGTATTCCTTCTATTTGAATATTCATGCGTTTCGAATTAAGGGTTGCGATTTGTGAGCGAGTAAATCGCATTTACTCTGTGTTGGTTGTTCTGGTAGTTGCAGCTGTGAAGAAAGATTCTAAGAAAAACAAAATAACTCCGGTGATTATTGCTGTTGGCGGCTTTCTTATCGTATCCATTAGCACATATTTTTGTTGGAGATGGCTCAGAGGTGATATATTAATATTGTGCAATCAATCAATTTCTTGATTTTACACCTTTCACTTAATAATAGGTTTTCCTGGTGAATTATTAGGTAGAAGGAAAACGACTGAGATTGGAGAAGCGAGTGCATCAGGTTCGGTCGATACATCTCTTCAGCATGCATTAAATCAAGTTAACATTCAAGATTTTCCATTGTTTACATTTGAGACGCTTGTAAATGCAACCAACAATTTCTCTGAAGCTAACATGCTTGGGAAGGGTGGTTTTGGCCCTGTTTATAAGGTACCTTCTCTTTTGCTTATTAATATTTGACCTTAATCATATGAATCTTTCTCGTCGAGTAACTGAAACTGCTGCAATTTTAGGGAGAATTGGCGAATGGAAGAGAAATAGCAGTGAAGAGGCTTGCGCAGGCATCCGGACAAGGGATGCAAGAATTTTTGAATGAAGTGGTCCTAATCACTAAACTCCAACATAGGAATCTTGTTAGATTACTTGGGTGCTGCGTTGAGAGTAAAGAGATGATGTTGATATATGAATACATGCCTAATAAAAGCTTGGACGTTGTCCTATTCAGTAAGCTCAAGATCTATTCTGTTCAATCAATGTCATATGTCCTATTCAGTAAATTTGTTATTTAATATGTAGTTTGTTTTCCTCCATAATTCTGTCTAGATCAATCAGAAAACATCCTGGATTGGAGAAAGCGTTTCAACATTATTGAAGGAATCTGTCGAGGCCTCCTTTATCTTCATAGGGACTCTAGATTGAAGATAATCCATCGAGACCTCAAGCCTAGCAACATATTGCTGGATAACGATTGGAACCCAAAGATTTCAGACTTTGGCATGGCCAGAATATATGGAACCAAGCAAGACCATGTTAGCACCTTAAGAGTGGTCGGGACATAGTAAGTATATTTGTTGGCGACATAAAACTTTAACTGAGTTAGTAATTCAATGCTCTTATCAGTTAAAAAATGGATTAGATGATTTGATTTTTTTACAGTGGATATATGGCTCCTGAGTATGCAATAGGAGGACGATTTTCTGAAAAATCAGATGTTTTTAGCTTTGGAGTTCTAGTGCTAGAGATTACCACTGGGAGAAGGAACACTAATTTCTACCATCAGGATGGCCATCCGAACCTTACGGGATATGTAAGTCAACTTATAACCACCTACACTTTGAGATAAACCGGAGTGAGTAATCCACAAACTATTTGGTCTCTCTGTTCTCTGAATAATTAATGTTAGTTTTTGGCTTTTGTTTTAATCCATAGCATGTAGGAACTATCTATTAGCCATTTGCATCCTTGCTTAATTGTTTGAAGCTGCACCAAGATGCGATTCCCACATTTACTCTCCTAATTAAGTATTGCATGCATGAGGTTCTCCAAAATTGTCCATTGATTAATATGATAATGAAATTTCAGGTATGGAAACTGTGGACGGAGGATAATGTTGTGGCTTCGATTGATCCAAGGATATCGAGTTCAGAGTATCGAGAAGTGGTGTTAAGGTGCATACATATCGGACTATTGTGTGTCCAAGAACTTCCTAGAGACAGACCATCTGTTTCAGCTGTGTTGTCAATGCTGAGCAGTGAAATTGTAGACCTTCCTAACCCAAAGCAATCTGCATTTACTATGAGGCCGACCCATACGGATGTAGGAGCTACAACTTCTTCTCAAAAGAGTAGTGCCTCTTTGAATTTTGTCTCCATCACCATGGTTGATGGCCGCTGAAGTAATTCCCTGAGCTGTAAATGCAAGTAATAGAAATTTTAAAAGATTTTAGATTTGTATTTTAGGAGATGTATAGGCTAGAGGTATTTGATTTGTAACATGTACATAGGTCTTCCTTTGGTTGTTATCATGTAAACAATCACACCCCACTAATTGATCTCTCCCACAGCTGGGCTCTCCGCCATTTCAACGTCCACCGGAATTGTGGATTTTCAGGTAATACTGGATTTACTACGGGTTGAAACAAAGACCATCTTTCTTTTTTATACCAAGTTGATGGACTTTGTATATTTGTGTATCCCCTATTTTCCTTTAGGGAGAACTTGCAACTCCAGTATACAATTAGGACAAGATGTTTCTGGAATTTTGTTTCGACTTTAAAGCCTGAAGATGCTTAAAATTTGTCAGAGATTATCAGTTAGATCTTCTGTAATAACACATAGCCATTTATATATAATCAAGTAAACATTACATCTATCATTTATCCGTATCATGAAATACTTCCTCCGTCCCGGTATAATTTTCTCATTTCTTGTGGTTGTTTTGTTTAAGAAAATGTATTTGTTTATCATTATATGGTAGGCCACATGTTGACTTTTGTATAAAATAATGGGAAGTTGTAAAATAGTAATGAGAAATTGTGGAAAAATGAACATTAGTTGTTTGAAAGGATTATTAAATTTATTGTGGGACATTAAAAAAAAAGTGAGAAATTTAAAATGGGACGAAGGGAGTAATTTAGAACATAATATAAGTTGCTAGTTGCAAATGTTGAGCTGGACGGTGGCTCAAAAAATAGTTTTCTTTAAATTTGAGGAAGATGCCCATATGTTTGGCAAAGGTGAAAGCTAGATTCAGGGTGTTTTGTTGACATTTGGATGAGTGATGAACATATTGTAGTTCATAATTAAATAAATATATTTATATTTATATTTATATTTGTATGCTGTTGATCTAGCTAGATTGAATTCAGTATAGTAGCACTAGCATCCTAATTCTTGCAATGTAAGTAAATTAAAATAATTGTATTCTTCAGCAAATATTACTACTGTTACTTATTAAATTTCCCAAATGGCCGTTGACATAGGAGACAAACCACATGGAGGAAAATGACAACTGCTCAACCTATGCTTCAGAGTCAACCTTCCTTAAATACTGCTGGATATGGATTTATCAGACTATAAATAGAAAGTAAGTTCAGTTAAACGATATAAAAGCAGTTAATTCTGTAGTGAAACAATGAATTTGAAAGTAGCTCAGCTTTTCCTGATTTTTCTTCCCTTTTCATGTTTGAGCTTAGAAACAGATACCATTTCCTCCAATTCAGTAATCAAAGATCCGGACAGCATAGTTTCCTCAAAGCAGGTGTTCAAACTGGGATTCTTCACCATTGCCAACACCAGCCGCCGTCACTTGGGCGTCTTCTACGCCTTCTCTCAAGACACCGTCATATGGATCGCCAACAGGGAAACACCCCTCGACGATTCATCCAGCTCCGTGACCATATCCAAAGATGGCAATCTCGTGCTCATCAGCTCGAGCAATCAAACAGTCTGGTCAACCAATGCAACCACTTCTCCAATGAACACCACTCTCCAGCTTCAGGACACCGGAAACCTGATCCTCCGCGACAATGCCACAGGAACAACAGTGTGGGAGTCCTTTTCAGATCCTTCAAACTGTTTCCTTCCGACAATGAGAGTGACAGACAACATTAAGACAGGAAAGAAGGTGCTTACGGCGTCATGGAAAAATGCATCCGAGCCTGGAGTGGGAAGCTTCACGGGGGAGATAGACGCCCTGAATATCGTGCAGTTTTTCATCAAGAAGAATGGACGTCCTTTCTGGAGGAGTGGCCAATGGAATGGGAGGTTTTTTATTGGGATAAAGTCCATGTTCGATTCCTACCTGGATCTGTTCATTGTGGGGAATGATCATGATGGCACTGTCTACTTCACACAGCCTGAGGGGAAGTACGTGATGAAGATGTGCGTGAATTTGACGGGGAGCTTAGTGCAAACTCTCTGGAATCCACAGAAGAAGAGTTGGATCACGGCATGGTGGGCCCCTGAAAACGAATGTGACTTTTATGGGAGGTGTGGGCCCTTTGGAAGCTGTAATGTGAACGGTTCGCCCATTTGTTCTTGCATGAAGGGGTTCGAGCCCGTGGACGAAGATGAATGGGGGAGAGGGAATTGGAGTGGTGGTTGCAAGAGGAAAAGCCTGTTGCAGTGTGATGGAGATGGATTTCTTAGGCTGCCGTTTATGAAGGTTCCGGACTTTGCTGAGCCGTTCCCTTCGAGGCAAGAAGACGAATGTCGGAGTAGTTGTTCCAGGAACTGTTCTTGCGTAGCTTATGCTCATGAACCAAACATCGGGTGTATGCTTTGGAGTGATGCTCTAATTGATGCTCAGGAATTCAATACTGTCGGGGTTGATCTTTACATTCGTGTCTCTGCTTCAGATTTGGGTAATTTCCTTCACAGCCTTATTTTTTCAAAAAATTTATGTCATAGCTTTACTTTACTGATGAATCAATGTGTATTTTTTCCTTCAGAAAATGTCAAGGACAGAAAGCTATATATCATTATTCCAGTTGTTGGTTTTGTTTCTGTATCCATCCTGGCCTTCATTGCTTTGGTAGTAAAGAGGAAAGGTAAGATTGAGATATGAACCAGTCACAAAGTCGTTAATTTTCAGCTAACACTTAATCTTTGCCAAATCAGGGGCAAAAACAAGAGACGAATCAAACAAAGCGCAAAGGCTTTCAATGGGTTCGGATGCAAAGCTACTCAGAGATGAATCAAACAAAGCTAATATTGAACAGTTGCCCTTGTTCACTTTTGAGACACTTGCAAAGGCAACGAACAGATTTCACGAAAACAATCTTCTCGGGAGAGGTGGTTTTGGTCCGGTTTACAAGGTACTTTCTTGCTTGTGTGCTTCCATTTTCACTTTCACTCCATAAAAAGAACTGACCATATTGACACTTATCTGATTGTGTGGATTTGACAGGGAAATTTGGCAGATGGGAAAGAAATTGCTGTGAAGAGACTTTCAGAGGCTTCTGGACAAGGCGTCAAAGAATTCATGAATGAAGTGATTGTGATTTCCAAACTTCAGCACAGGAATCTTGTCACATTACTAGGTTGCTGTGTTGACAAAGAAGAGAGGATGCTCGTATACGAGTACATGCCCAATAAAAGCTTGGATATTTGTCTCTTTGGTAACTTCAAAATCTAAGCACAAGCCGATTTTCTCTCATGTTTTTAGCAGTTTCTGCAGTGGTTTCAGCTTGGTCTTGTGATAATTTATTGTTTGGTTTTCTTTTTTTAAGATTCCGGACTTTCATCCCGAAATACTTTAGATTGGACAACATGTTTCAGTATCATCGAGGGTGTTAGCAGGGGCATCCTTTATCTTCATAAGGACTCTAGACTCACTATAATTCATCGTGACCTGAAGCCTAGCAATGTACTCTTGGATGAAGATTGGAACCCAAAAATATCGGATTTTGGCATGGCAAGAATATTTGGATGCAATGAAGACCATGGCAACACTGCAAGAGTCGTAGGAACATAGTAAGTGAATCTTGAATTAAGATACATGGCCAAATAATGACAAGTTCTCACAATGGGCATGCATGTTTAATGCGAATATATGGTGGTTTTGCAGTGGATACATGGCACCTGAATACGCAACGGAAGGCATATTCTCCGAGAAATCTGATGTCTATAGTTTTGGCGTGCTGGTGTTAGAGATAGTAAAAGGAAAGAAGAACATGCATTACTACAACCAGGAATGGTCTTTGGGCCTTTTAGGATGGGTACGCTCACTCTCTACGAATATCATGTGCCATAATTTCTTCATTCATACCAACAAATATATAATGTTATTGCATCTATCAAATTTCAGGCCTGGAAATTGTGGAGGGAGAACAATGGTTTTGCTTTTGTTGATGAAAGGATAGCAAATTCTGTATTTAAGAGAGAGATGGAAAGATGCATTCAGATCGCACTGTTGTGCGTCCAAGAATTTCCTAAAGATCGACCCACCATTCAGACCGTTGTGTCGATGCTCAGCCACGAGATCATCGACATTCCGGAGCCAAAGCAGCCAGGCTTTGCCGAGAATTGGACTACACAGCCTGCTGTCTGCTCTACTAATGGCCTCACTATCTCTGTTGTTGAAGGCCGATAGGATATAGGAAGATTCTCATGAGTTTTTTTTTTTCCCTCGAGTTTTAGATCCATATGGTATGGGTCCTAATGAAAACTAAATTAATGTCATTTGTATTTTGGAATTATATCACTGTAACATGTAATTCACATAAGTATACGACTATTTGCCTTGCTAGCTCTTGTAAGTTGACATTAAATTAAACATTTTATTTATGTGTCATTGATATTATCAATTATTTTAGAGATTTTTAATGTTGATACATGCACCAATATTTTCATCAACTTAAATAAATAAAATTCTTGGTCAAACAGTTGACTAGTTGATTTATTGTAGATTCATTCACCTGCACCTGGAACGAACAAATGTCATGTCATTTTCTTTACTGAATGAATTCAATTTAATCTTTTAAGAAACAAAACCTTCAACACAGAACAAAAAGCCCCACGCAGACAATGAATTGAAGTTGAGTCAAAGAGTGCCAACATATTCATTTTACTTTAAAATGCTTTTCGGGTCTGTAAGATTTTATCTAGATGGATGAATTTGAAAATGATTTAAATCTAAGTATCTGTAAATTCATGGAGATTGTGATTATTTGTGTTTGAAATTCACGAATTTCAAATTCACCCATCCAAATAAAGCCTAAAATTAACTAAATAATTCCATTAAAAAGTAAGTATTCCCTTCTATGAAATATATTAGGAGGCGCTGCAAGTATATTTTATTGTGTCCATACGATAAACGAAATAGAATTCCGGAACACGAATTCTGACCCTACGTTAATGAATGCTCTTTGGATGTATACGCCCTTCCATTTATTATCTTTTGAAGTCAAGCCGTTGTGATGTAGGTCCAAACTCATTACTACAACCATGAACGGTCTTTGGCCTTATTGGAATTTGGATGTGCACGAGCCGTTGTCGTGATGTGCTCCCGCCATACCAAATCATTCTTTCACACCTAAATCTACATTTTTTTTTAAAAAATTGTGTAATGAATAGAATATTGAGGGTGACGTTTAAAGTTATAGCACTAAAATAATTGAAATTAGTTAGATTGAGTGAAAACATAATGCTCCCCCGTCCCACTAATAAGTTATTCATTTTGTTATTTTCGTCTGTCCCACTATATGTTGTTCATTTGTATTTTTACCTTTTCAGGAAGCTACTATTCACCTTTTTATTATTATTTTAAATACTTTTTCACCCTCTCCATCACATCACATTTACTATATCAATATTTTTATACTCTTCTTAATATTAGTTCCAAAAAATTATGAGTAACTTATAAAGAAACTGAGGAAGTAACATTTATGTGAATATCTATATATAATTAGGATACAATTAAAATAAGGGTTGTGCAAAATATCGTGGAACGGAACAATATATATAAGCTCATTACATTTTATCACTATATAAATGGTCATGGCACATTGCATCGCTTTTCCTTTTACCACACCCCACAAATATTTCTATTACTTTAAGATAATCATATATCTATTGATACGAATATTTTAAACCTCCCATGAAAGGGGCATTAATCTAAAAATAACCAAATAAAAGATTTTGTCAAAGCAGTGCAATGCTTGTTCTAGATTTCACCTGCCCTGGCAAGGAAAAAAATTTGAAAAAAAGAAAAGAGTCATTTTCTTCATGGTATCATGACCTCAAATTAGAATTCTTTCTTTTGAAAATTGGCACGACCCATAGACTCCAACAAAAAGCCAAAGAATAATGAGCATAAAATGACGCCCAGTCAAGCATCGCCAACAATAAATTAATCATGCTACTCCCACCATAATTATCTTTAAAAAAAAAAAAAAAACAGGACATCATATAGGAAGCTTCCATCAATTGATAAATAAAGACTAAAACCAACTCATTTCTCAACATCAAACTGCAGCATCTTTTTCAATTAACCACAAGGATGAACACAAGAATCTTTCATCAATTTGCTATCTTACTTATTTTCCTTCCTTTTGCATGTTTGAGCCTAGAAACAGACACCATATCATCCACTTTAATCATCAAAGATCCAGATACAATAGTATCTCAAGGTCAGGTGTTCAAACTGGGATTCTTCACCCCTCAGAACACCACCAACCGGTACTTAGGCGTCTTCTACGTCGTCTCCCAAGAAGCCGTCGTGTGGGTCGCCAACAGGGGAACGCCCCTCGAAGACTCATCGAGCACTGTAACCATATCCAAAGATGGCAACCTCGTCCTCATCAGCTCAAGAAACCAAACAGTCTGGTCAACCAATGCAACCACTTCTCCCCTGATGAACACCACTGTCCAGCTCCTGGACAACGGCAACCTCGTCCTCCGCGACAGCGCGACGGGGGACACGGTGTGGGAGTCTTTCTCAGTGCCAACCTGCTTCCTTCCCACCATGAAAGTGAGTGAAAACCTTAAAACAGGGGAGAAGGTGCGCACGAGTTCTTGGAAAAGTGCTTCTGACCCTGCAGTGGGAAGCTACAAGGGGGAGATTAAAGCCTTGAGTATACTGCAATACTTCACCAACAAGGATGGCCAGCCATTCTATAGAAGTGGTCAATGGAATGGGCTGTTTTTTATCGGGATAAAGTCCATGTTCGACTCGTACCTTTATCAGTTCGTCGTGAAGGATGATCATAATGGCACTGCCTACTTCACGGCGCCTGAGGGGAGGAACTTGATGAAAATGTGCCTGAATTCGTCGGGACATTTGGTGCAACAATTGTGGAATCAACAGCAGAGGAGCTGGATCACGTCATGGTTGGCTCCTAAAAACGACTGCGATTTTTACGGCAAGTGTGGGGCCTTCGGGAGCTGTAATGCGCAGAACTCGCCTATTTGTTCTTGTATGAGAGGGTTCGAGCCTGTGAACGAGGACGAGTGGCGGAGGGGGAACTGGAGCGGTGGTTGCCGGCGGAAGAATCAGCTGCAGTGTGATAGAGGTGGAGGAGGAAACCGGGATGGGTTTTTTAGGATGCCGTTTATGAAGGTTCCGGACTCTGCTGAGCAGTTCCAAGGTGACTGTCTAAGTAGATGTTTGGGGAACTGTTCTTGCACAGCTTATGCTCTTGAACCCAACATTGGGTGTATGATTTGGAGCAGTTCTTTGATTGATACTCAGGAGTTCGATACTGTTGGCGTCGATCTTTACATTCGTCTCTCTGCTTCAGATTTGGGTACTTCCCTTTTCAAGCTCATACTTACTCCATAGCTCTGCAACTGCTAACAAAATTTGATTAAAACTCTCTTTTTCCTTTAGATAAATCCAAGGACAGAAAGCTTTATATCATAATTCCATTAGTTTGTTTTGTTTCTGCATCTGCTTTAGCCTTCACTGCATGGTATCAGATAGCAAAGAGAAAAGGTATGTTTGATCCATGTGCCAATTACTGATGTTTATATATATTTTAGCTCATTCTTGCACCGGTGACAATATTTTTCAAATCAGGGGACAAAACAAAAGACAAGAATGTTAATCCAGGACAAATAGTTTCATCGGAGTCAGATGCAATTTTACTTAAAGATGAATCAGATAGAGTTGATATTGAGCAAGTGCCCTTTTTCAGTTTTAAGACACTTGCAAATGCAACTGGTCAATTTCATGAGAGCAATCTGCTCGGAAGGGGTGGTTTTGGTCCTGTGTACAAGGTACTGCCTTTATTACTCTGTGACCTCGTTTTCGCGATTGGGAGATGATGGCATGCATGATCCTTTCTTCATTTTTGTTGCAGGGAACTCTGGCTAATGGAGAAGAAATCGCTGTTAAGAGACTTTCAGAAGCTTCTAGACAAGGAATGCAAGAATTCATGAATGAGGTGATTGTGATCTCCAAACTCCAACATAGGAATCTTGTCCGATTGCTGGGCTGCAGTGCTGAAAATGAAGAGAAGATGCTGGTTTACGAGTACATGCCAAATAAAAGCTTGGAAACATGTCTATTTGGTAAGTTCAAAATCAAAGCACAAGTCCTTTGGTTCTCTATAGGTAATTTGTAGCATTTATTATTATTTGGTTATCTTTTGTAGATTCTAGACTTTCAGCCCAAAATGTGTTGGATTGGACAAAACGTTTCAGTATCATTGAGGGCATCGCCAGGGGGATACTTTATCTTCACAAGGACTCAAGACTTACTATAATTCATCGAGACCTGAAGTCGAGCAATGTACTTTTGGATGAAGATTGGAACCCGAAGATCTCCGATTTTGGCATGGCCAGGATATTTGGAGGCAATGAGGATCATGGCAGGACTGCAAGAGTTGTAGGAACTTAGTAAGTGAATCTTTCTATGTACAACCAATTAATAACATATACTCAAAGATTGACATGTGTGATGCAAATATATTTTTTGATTTTGTAGTGGATACATGGCACCTGAATATGCAACGGAGGGCAGATTCTCCGAAAAATCTGATGTGTACAGCTTTGGCGTTCTAGTGTTAGAGATAATAAAAGGAAAGAAGAACATGCATTACTACAATCATGAATGGTCTTTGGGCCTTTTAGGATGTGTAGGCTCACTTTCTTTAATAACTTGTGTTATAACTTCTTCATATGAAATGAATATATGATGTTACTGTTTCATCAAATTTCAGGCCTGGAAATTGTGGAGTGAGAACAATGGTTTTGCTTTCGTGGATGAAAGGATAGCAAATTCAAAATTGAAGATAGAGATGGAAAGATGCATTCAGATCGCACTGTTGTGCGTCCAAGAGTTTCCTAAAGATAGACCTACCATTCAGGCAGTCGTGTCGATGCTCAGCCACGAAATCGTTGAGCTTCCAGCGCCGGAGCAGCCAGTCTTTGCGGAGAAGTGGAATGATTCGAGACACCAAACTGGATTCTCCACTAATGAGCTCACTCTCACTGTGCTTCAAGGACGATAGAGGTGGCAATCTAGATGCATCTTACTCTGCATTTTGTGCACTTACAAGTTATTTGGTCTTTTTGTTGTCTACAAAACATATGTATGAAAGACTAGATTTCTCCCTTTATATGAGACTAAGGTTTTCTCCAAAGAATTTTTTATATCCTCCACTACTGGGGGTTCAGATCTACTCTAGTTCAAGTAGATTTCTAGCTTCGGCTCTAGGAAAAACTGAAAGAAATTTTGAAAGTTTAAACTTGTAAAAAGATATGAAATTTATTTATTTATTTACCTTCAATATGGGTGGCGACGGGAATCGAATTCAGAATATTGGGCGAGTATAAGGTCTAATACCATAAAAATGTTTTGTACATTTAAATTTGTTGAGAGGTGTCAAATTAATTAATTTTTTTTAATAAAACAAACATGCTATGAATAGGTGTTATGTAGAGATGTAGAGTTTTTTTACGTCATAAGTTGGGTATGGAACTATGTAAGATTTTAGGATGCCTTTTGAAATTAGTTACCTGTATTGAGTTGGAACGATACAAAGGAGCAATAAAATTAGGGAGGCGAAGAATAAAAAATCCTAGATATAACATCTTTTAATTTGTGGATTTTCATTATTTTTATTGTTAATGATTGTAAATTTGTGTTCAACACGATTTATTCAATCTACAAGTGTATAAAATTGTGGAGTGATAAGTTTGACAAAATTTTAAATTATATTGAACCTAAGAAAGATGTTCTTTAATTTTAGGACTCAATCTCAAACATCCACGTGTTACTAACAAAATTTAAAGGTTTCAAATTAAGCAACACAGGAACAATTAAAACCAAAGGCACAAATAAATAACTGAAGAAATTAACTAAAATTTAAAGAATGATTATCTTCGTGTGAAGTGCAAGGGATATGGGTATGTTTCAGGTAATTTAAATTGAGTTCGAATCAATGACTATTGTATATATGCCAAAACCTCAATCCATCAAACAATCTAACCAGGAAAAAATCATCACTCAATTGTCTAAATCTCGTTATATCAATCTAGTGTCTAATTGAGAGTGTTCTCAGCGATCTATCCCTTATCGGTGCAATAGACTTTTCAACAAAAGCAATTCAATGGCTCATTCCACTCAATCATACACATAATCAATCAAACGCAGCTTTCGTTTGTTGTCTACTCAATCAAAATGCATAATCGAAGAAGAACAGTCCATCAAAGTTCAAACAATCCACAATTTAAGAGTTCCACCATCTAACAAATAGAAATCAAAACACATACACAATAAAATCAGCAATTCTCACTCAAACTCTGTTATTCAAAATGCAATAAATTTAGGATATATTAAACAAAATCATAAAATAAACCAAGCAAATATATATATAAACATTAAAATAAGAACAATATTGAAGGAGTAAATCTTAGAGTTTGTCCAATTTTGGTCCCATTTTTACCAAAAAAAAGTGAAAATAATATTATTTTTTACCACGCACGGTGCACATGGTGATTAAATTTGGAACTTTTCATCATCCTTGCTAATATTTTATTATTTTTATCAGTGTTTCAGTAATACAGAAAAAATAAGTAAAAAAATACAAAAAAATTAAAAAAATAAATTATTTGGCACCCACGTCAGCAAGGGTCCCGAAAATTTCCAAATTCAACCACAACATGATTTCCAAATTCAACCACAACATGCGTTGTGCATGGCAAAAAATGACATTATTTACATTTTTCGATAAAAATGAGATCAAAATTGGACAAATATAAAAAATTACGGGATCAAAATTAAAAAGTTAATTATTTTGAATTAAAATCGAATACTCAATAAGTTACGGGACCAACAAATACATAACGGCGGCTATAAAAATGTTTTGTTAAAGAGGGTGATGCCACATGTTTGCAAATTTGAAGTTAAGATTAAGGTTGTTGGTTGAGTTGTGTGTATATACATGCATGCCCATAGAATTTAAGGATGACCTTAGAATTTAAGGATGCTTACTTTTTAGGGACAGCCCTCCTTAAAATACTACTGAATATAATCAAAGAGCCGACCATTCAAACTAGGCATCAAGTGCAAGTTATTTATGTTCACACATATATATATATATATAGCTGTTAAGCCTCTGTTGTCGTTAGTGAGCTGTTTTAGCTTGCCATCTTATAGGGTTGACCTTAATTAATCTGTTTAAATTATTCTGTCTTAATATTGTCAAGGAAAATGACTGACTAGTGGTACATTAATTATTATGATAATTATCTAAAATTTATGTGTTTGATTTTATAAGGTTCTATAATTAATTTATTTATACGAAAGTGTCTAAACTGCAGTTAAATTGAAAAACTGTGTTATTTTATTTATGAGATATATAATGACTTTCTGGTATAACTTGAGTTTTAAGATGGACGGTGAATATATATATATATATATATTATTTTGATTTTAAAAAAAAATTAAAAAGATATTCAAAAATGAAAATAATTATGAATTATATTATTTAAAATGAAAAATAGTGTTAAGAATATTTTATTCTCATTTACTAATATAATTATGAATATCACATATTCATTCACAATCTTATAATTTCCATTCAACAATTTCCAGTCCAAACATTAATAATATTTGAATCTAATATTAAAAAATCTAATATAAAGTTACATAAACATTCTACTAACACAAACTAACTATTTAACTTTTAGATCTCATATGTTAAAAGCACGTGCCGTGCGATGGTCGAAGTCGAAGTCTTTGAAGGGTAACTGATGCTTAATTTGTGGCCTTTGAGATTAGATCTAATTAAGCATCCCATTATATATATATATATATATATATATATTTCCAACATGATTAATCAAATTACAGGTTAGAGTTTATATGTGGATCGTGGAGTTCAACAATCATTATTTTTAAAATAAATATAATTAATCAAATAATGTATTGTTAAGTCAAGACTACCTCAAAATGTAATTAATTAACTAATTAGTTAATCTTACTACATAATGAACCTAATAATTAGGTTTTTTCTGAGCAATAAAATACATATACACTTCTAGATGGCATTTGACATTAATGCATCTTTTGTAAAATAAAAAATGTGAAGTTTAACAAATTAGTCATTGAGATTATACCAAATCAAAAGATTTTACTATGATTCAATATTTTTTGTACAACGATACAATACATCGTAGAAATATATTTATACTAATAAATATGTAATTATAGCCCTAATGCCTATAACTCATTTTAGCCCAATAATAATATTTTCCAAGAAATATCAAAATATTGATATATTTACAACTCACACAACTTAAATCTTAATTTTAAAAAAAATTAATATAACTGGAGCCAACTAATTAATTTGACTCTTGATAAAATCATTTTTTTTATTTTAGTTGTTGCGTATCTTCTTTTATATTATTATATTACTACCATGTCTCATAAATGGATAGAAGTTAAATTGAAAAAGTTAGCTATTGTTACATTCATTCTTATTATTTTTCAATTAGGGAATTTTAGATATTTTAACTAACACAATTCATATAATAAGTGAGTTAGCTCACCTGATCACCGAGCTCCTCACTTGAGTGAGTGATATGAGTTTGATTCCCTTTGGAATGCATTAAAGGAGATAAAAGATTGACTTGGAGTGTTTGAAGACCTGGTAAACTAAATTTTAACTATTAATAACTAACATTTATCGATAAAAAAAAAATTCATATATATTACAGAAAACAGTAGAACAACTTCATGGGGCTTTCAAGAATTTGTTGAATTCCAGGTTCCTCCTATCCGATCCTTGAACATTCAACGTGTGTTTGATTTAAAAAATAAATTTATTTATTTGTTCAAAATATATTTATTTTAACGAATAAGTAATTTTATCTTTCAAATCAAACATAAACCCAGTAGAAATTAAAAACCCATTTCATTTTTATGTGTTATCAAACACGACTTTGAAGAAAGTGATGGGAGAAAACGTAAATTAATAATAAAATTTATTTACAACTTGGGTGAGGCCAACTAAGTGAGATTCTTCATCGGACTTTCTATTAATAGATAATGGAATTAGTCCCTGTATTTGTCGTTCCTGGCAGCTTATTAAATCATAAATTTTTTTTTATATACAAATAGATACTTAAAAAGAATAGTTGGATGGATCATTTTTAGGTCGAGGGCTTATGCAAGGACTTGATCGAATATACACGAATTGATCTTATACTAGCATGAAAAATCAAATGAAAAAACGAAGCACTTAAAACCAAGATGTTTAATTATTCGACTAGAAAATTGGGAATAATGACAAAAGAAATGGATAATCTTCTTTCTGGACTCAAATATAAAACAGCGAATCTTGCGTTAGATTGTATGATATCCCACAATACTACTCCTTTGGTCATAAATTTATTTTATAAACTCCTTCATCTTAATATTAATTTATATTTACACTTAACGCTAACTCTTTTATTTTATACATGTAGTATTATCAAATTATCCCAAAAATACTATTAAGTTTACTTTATTTTTAAAATGTGTATACTCTTTCCTTGTTTTGGGTACGTTCGTTTTAGAATTTAGGTATACATATCAAGTCATGATTTTGAATTTTTTAGATGTAAAATTTTTGATGAAGAGTAAAAATATGTGTTTATTTTTAAATTTCGATAGGGTAGAGTATTACTTTACATCAAATTAGAGTGTGAAAATTATATAATATTATGAGATATAATACTCCCTCCGTCCCACTCTCATAATAAATTTCTCATTCCATAACACTTCATATATTAATAAAAAAATACTTATTTTCATAAAGAAGAAAAGAAAGTAGAAAGCCGCCAAGGAATCTTCTAATTTTGACAGCTCAGTCCAGTGCCCCCACCCTTTAAAATATGATTAGTAATGTATGGGGTTTATACACGCCGGAATACTTGGGCCGGCTGATTAGAAAAAGGCTTGACTTCAGTTAAGAAATGAATGACAAATCTGTCTAATATGAAATTAATTTTACAGAAAAAAAAAAAAGTATATAACTCATCCCCATTGGAGGTGAGTGCATTTGAACATGAACTTTCCATTTCTGATTACGAGTGTCATCATTGTCTACCTTGTGGGCCCCAGATTATGTACGGGCCAGAGCAACAACCCGTGCGAAACGCCTGGCAAGTGCGGGGAATTCGGCATGTGCGACGCACGAGGCTCCCCAACGTGCAGCTGTTTGCCTGGATTCTACCCGCGCGATGTTCAGGAATGGGGCAGAGGGTGCCTCAGGAGGGTGCCTATCGACTGTGCCAATGATACGTTTCTGAAGCTTGATATCATGATGTACAGGGACTATTCTGAGCGCTGGTTTGGCCCCACAAACCAGTGCGAAGGTCGATGCACGAGCAACTGCTCGTGCATCGCCTACGGGTTCGACCACGATTATGGATGCATGCTCTGGTTCGGGACATTGACCGATGTTCAGAAGATTCCGAGCGGCTCCGGGTCGAGCATTTATATTCGCGTCTCGAGTTCTGATCTTGGTAATTGTGATTTGGTTTTTGTGTTTGTGTTTCTTATTTTGGACTAACTATTTTCATGATACGAACTACTTTATGATATAATTTTTTTTTTTTTTTTGTGATTCTGATTATGATGGTTGTTCTTTCAGTGGCAGATCAAAAGAAGAAGAAAGGCTCTGAGAAGATGGTTATAATTCTGGTTGTTGTTGGCCTCATTATCACATCCATTTGTGCATGTTTTTGTTGGAAGTTGGGCAGAGGTAGTATTTTTTGGTGTCATGGATCAATTCCTTGATTTAATTTGCAGCTTTCATAGAAGTGCTTCCTTGTGTAATAGGCAAGAAGAGAATGGTTGAAGAAGCCAGTTCAGCTGATAGCTCTCTTCAGGATGCATTAAGCCAAGTTAATCTTCAAGATTTGCCATTATTCGGATTTGAGATAATCGTAAATGCAACCAACAATTTCTGCGAAGCTAACAAGCTCGGTAAGGGTGGTTTTGGCCCTGTTTATAAGGTGTCGTCTCTTGCTCTTTCTTATTCGTCTCGTTTGACCCTTAATTATGTGTCGAGTACAAAGTGCTGAATCCTGCTGCAACTCTAGGGAGAGCTGTCGGATGGGACGGAGATTGCAGTTAAGAGGCTTTCGCGGGCATCTAAACAAGGGGTGAAGGAATTTATGAATGAAGTGGTGCTAATTTCTAAACTCCAACACAAGAATCTTGTAAGAATACATGGGTGCTGCGTAGAGCATAAAGAGACTATGCTGATATATGAATACATGCCTAATAAAAGTCTCGACTTTTACTTGTTTGGTCTGTTCCAATTCTATCTTATGTTCTGTTTCACAAATTACTTCACATTAATTACGTTGGATGATGATTATATCTTTTGTTTTCCACTCCAAATTCTTAGATCCATCGCAGGAGATCCTAGATTGGGAAAAACGTTACAACATTATTGAAGGCACTTGTAGAGGCCTCCTTTACCTTCACAGGGATTCCAGATTGAAAATTATCCATAGGGACCTAAAGCCAAGCAACATATTGTTGGATAATGATTGGAAGCCCAAGATCTCCGACTTTGGCCTTGCCAGGATATACGGAACCAAGCAAGACCACGTCCGCACCACGAGAGTGGTTGGAACATAGTAAGTATAGCTATTAGTAACATGCTAATTGATCCAACTATATAATGCCAATGCATATTATTTACTCAAGCTAATTTGATGTTCTTGCAGCGGATATATGTCTCCTGAGTACGCAATGCAGGGAAAATTTTCAGAAAAATCGGATGTTTTTAGCTTCGGAGTTCTGATGCTGGAGATTGTCTCCGGAAGAAGGAACACAAGCTTCAACGGTCAAGATGGCTGTTCGAACCTCATGGGACATGTGAGCTAGTGAATTTAAATGCCAGCCTGTTGGAGATGTGGTCAAGTTGACAGCCTGTTTAATTATGTGGTGCATGTGATTGGAATTTCAGGTGTGGAAATTGTGGACAGAGGACAATGTTGAGGCTACAATCGATCCGAGGATATCGAGCTCAGAGTATCGGGCGGTGGTGATGAGGTGCATACATATGGGGCTGTTGTGTGTCCAAGAAGTTGCTGAAGATAGGCCTTGTATTTCAGCTGTGTTGTCGATGCTGAGTAGTGAAATTGCGGAGCTTCCAAATCCTAAGAGATCTGCATATGCTAATAGATCAGGCCATTCTGATGCAGGTACAAGTTGTTCTCAAAAGAGTAGTTGCTCTATGAATCAGGTTACCATCACCATGATTGATGGCCGCTAATGCAAATTATAAGGCCTTAATTTTTTGAATTCATTTGATAAAATGTGGGGTTAGGGGATAGTAGTAATGAGAATCATTGAATTGTAAATTTGAGGGAGAATGAATGTATTGTTGAAATTTTGCTCCAAGTTTTGAAATAAGTGGAGATAAAAAAGGGTTCTTGTGGTTGATGAATAATGGAATGATTTAGGGGAAATGATTGTAGGAGAGAGAGTAGTTTATAGATATGATGTTTTATGATTAACCCATATTCAATTATTTACAAATTACAACCAGGTGGTCTAGTTCACCTGGTCATCGGGCTTCTCACTTGAGTGAGTGACCAGGGTTCGATTCCCTTTGGGAACGAATTGGAGATGAGAGATATAAGGTTGACTAGGAGTTATTCTTGGAGTGTTTGGGGACTTGGTGTAACTAACAACCAACATTTACCGATAAAAAAAAATATTTACAAATTACAGTTACATGGATGAAAAACTCACAAACATCTCATTTACTAATTGAAAAAATTCCGCTTCATCTAAAAATTTAAATTTATAGAAGAGTCTAGAATCAATTCATTTATTTTATTTTTCTAACACTTTCACTCAATCATTGGTTGGACTCTCAATTTTTTCTATTTGAGAATGTTCAATGAGTGAACAATTTAATATGAGTATAATTGCACTCAACATGAATTGAATTCAGGGCAATGGGCGAGCCTATACTCTAATACTATTAAAAAATTTGCTTCATGTAAAATTCGAACTTATAAAAGAATGTAAAATCTATCTATTTATTTAATTTCCCTAACATTACTGCTATTTGCAAAAATTCATATGAAGATATCCTTTTGGGCACTCCGAGTAAAAAATCCAAAGTATATATGTCTAGTTTTATTTTGGGAAGATTTTATTATGAAGACTAAATTTTAGACTGAGTTTTGTTGTGTTGTATTACTTTTTCAGCATTTACAAGAACAAAACAACATTTTCCTTGAGCGTTTTGTTGTTTTAGATTGTATTTGGGTATAGTCATTTAAAATTAAAGGATTTAAAAAATGAATAGTCTTAAAAATTAATAAATTTCAAATGAAATGAATTTGCTAAATATTTAAAATTCCTCTAATTCAAATTAGAATTAAAGCTAATTATTTGAAATCTATCTATTTCAATATTTTATCAAAGAGCTACACTTGTGTAGAAATTTCTACCGTAGAAATATCCATTTTTGAAAAATTCGCGGATCTAAACCGGGTCGGGTCAGATTTGGACATTTTTTTCCAAAATTCGCGCAACTTGTAGTTCCAGGTTTTTTCGCTCCCAGGTATGTTACAATTTGGGCAAAAGCGTGTTACAATTAGGCAAAATATGTGTTACAAGTTCTTAAAAAATTAATTTTTTGTACTTTTCAAGTAACTATAAAGAAAATGTGTATTTCTGCAAGTATAAATATGTGTTACTTAATTTATTTTTTATTTTCTTTGTTGATTTATGTTATTAATATGTTTTTTCGCTCCCAGGTATGTTACAATTTGGGCAAAGAGGTGTTACAATTAGGCAAAATCTGTGTTACAAGTTCTTAAAAAATTAATTTTTGGGAAAATAATTTTTTTAGTCCTTTATCTTTCACCAATTGTATTTTTGGTCCTCTTAACTATACTATTATAGAAATAGTCCTTTAACTTATCAAAAACTGTTTTTTTTCGTCCTCTTAACTATACCTTTTTAGAAATAGTCATTTAACTTACCAAAAATTATTTTTTTCATCCTCTTAACTATACCTTTTTAGAAATAGTCCTTTAACTTACCAAAAATTATTTTTTTCATCCTCTTACCTGGTTGAAGTGGATTTTTTCTTTATTTTTAATAACACACACGTGGCCCGAGTTTGGGTGGGAAGAAACGCGCGCTCAACACTGAAAAATTCCCAAATTATATCTAACCTTAAATCTCATTACCTTCAACATCATGTGCATTGAGATATAATTTGGGGATTTTTCAGTGTTTAGCGCGCGTTTCTTCCCTCCCAAACTGCGGCAACGTGTGCGTGTGTTATTAAAAATAAAAAAAAATTCACTTCAACCAGATAAGAGGACGAAAAAAACAATTTTTGGTAAGTTAAAGGACTACTTCTAAAAAGGTATAGTTAAGAGGACGAAAAAAACAATTTTTGATAAATTAAAGACTATTTTTAAAAAGGTATAGTTAAGAGGACGAAAAACATAATAGGTGAAAGATAAAGGACTAAAAAAATCATTTTCCCTTAATTTTTTGTACTTTTCAAGTACCTTTAAAGAAAATATGTATTTCTGCAAGTATAAATATGTGTTACTTAATTTATTTTTTATTCTCTTTGTTGATTTATGTTATTAATGTATTTAATACATCATTTAATACCTTATATATGTTATATAAAATATAATATACATTTTTATAAGGATAAATAAATGTTTTTGCATAAAGTAACACACATTTTATCTTGCAGTAACACACATTTACTCTAATTGTAACATACATTTGCAGTAACACACATTTACTCTAATTGTAACACACATTTACTCTAGATGTAACACACATTTACTCTAGATGTAACACACATTTACAGTAACACAAATTTACTCCAATTGTAACATAAATTTACAGTAATACATATTTACTCTAATTGTAACACATATTTGTTCCTCAATTTGTGTTATTATATGAGCATATATGTGTTACTATAGGAAAAAATGTATTTTTATTAAGAATAAATATGTGTTACACATACAATGTAACATATACATGTTTTACATTGCATGAAAAATATTTACTTCTATAAAAATAAATGAATATGTGTAGAAAACAACATTTAATCTGGTTGTAACACACGTTTTGCCTTAAAGTAACATGCATTTACCCCTACTGTAACATACCTGGGAGCGAAAATCACTATATGCGAGAATTTTGGAAAAAAATACTCAAATTCGGCCCGACCCGGTTTAGACCCGCGAATTTTCGAAAATGGATATTTCTACGAATCTTTGACCCGTAGAAATTTCTATTTGAGTGTTTGCCTTTATCAAAATAATAGAGTGGATTTAAAATTTATAACCTCAAACCTCTTCATCCAAACTACAACCTCACTTATATTTCTTCGCCAATATCTCGTCTAATTTAGTGATCAAAGTTCCACCATATAGGATAGTTTGCCAAAGGCTACTGAGACCAGAGCAACATATGGGATGCAACACAATTACTTGATGTTTGTTGAGAAATTGGGGATGAATTTTGAGTTTAATTTGTTTGAAAAAATTGGATTGATCGGAAGACTTAATTCAATTCTGTATATTTGGAATCATGATAATTTTTTATCCAATTTTTATTTTTAGGGTCTGAAAGGTAATATAGATATATGTTACAACTAAAAAGGGCAAAAGAGAGTGTTTTTAAAAACTAATGCAAAATAGAAATTGCCACTTCAAATTCATAATTTTGTGTACTTTTAATCCAAGGGGGACTGCTCCGAAATTGGAAAATGGTAATTTTTAGTTCATGTTTCGAATCTCAAGCTTGAAGTTACCTGCAGATTTTTTTAAACAATTAGTAGTAACTTTTTCACATGCTCTCTAAAATATAGGTCCCATGTCAACATATTTTTTTCCCAATTGCCACTATTTTAAGAAATGACAATAACACATTTCGTATGTAAATTGTAAATTCTTGGTTGACTGTGGACTTATTCTTGTTAGACTTTCAATGAAGAATAGTTGCAAGTTACAAAATACTCAAAAGAATACAACCTCATTTGAATGGCCGAATTTATCTGATACCATTAAAGAATTACGTTTTATATAAAAGTTTGAACGGACATGTAATTTAAGAATTGATTAGAAATTAAATTAAGATCCTCATCACTACTAATAATTGGGCTAGACTTGATGATAATGATAAGAATAGTCAAATGGCCAATAGTAATTACATTTTAAGGTCAACACAACACTCCTCAAACATACATGCACTAGACCATCCAAACTATAAATAAAGAGTATAATATAACCAGTACTCCCAAGTTTAATTCCACGGAAACGATGATTAGGAAAATGTCTCAACATTTCCTTGGTCAATTCATTCTCTTGGCAATCACTTATCTATGTTGGAGTTTAGAAACAGACACAATCTCACCCGGATTAGTACTCAAAGACCCCGAAACCATAGTTTCAAAAACAAACAAATTCAAACTGGGATTCTTCTCCCTTGGAAACACCACCAACAACCGCTACTTAGGCATCTTCTACGCCTTCTCCCAAGAAACCGTCGTGTGGGTCGCCAACAGGGACACACCCCTCAAAGATTCCTCCAGCTCTGTAACCATATCCAAAGACGGCAATCTGGTCCTCATAAACTCAGCCAATCAAACTGTCTGGTCAACCAATGCCACCACTCCCGCCACCAAAACCACGGTCCAGATTCTGGACAGTGGAAATCTGGTTCTCGTGGAAGACGCCACGGGGACCACACTGTGGGAGTCGTTTTCAGTCCCTTCCAGATGTTACCTGCCGACTATGAAATTGAGTGATGACACGAAAACAGGGGAGAGGGTGTTCGCCACGTCGTGGAAGAGCGAAACCGACCCGGCGGCGGGGAGCGTGACGGGGGAGATTCAGGCCCTGAATATCCCGCAGTTCGTCATCAGGAAAAGCGGCCGGCTTCACTGGCGGAGCGGCCAGTGGAACGGGCGGCTCTTCATCGGGATAAGAGCGATGTACGATGCGTACGTAGCCAGGGCGAGTGAAGAAAACGGCACTTTCACCATCATCGTGCCTCAGTCGAGCTACGTGATGAAATGGTGCCTGAATTCCTCGGGGAACACGGTACAGACGGTGTGGAATGAACAGAGGAGGAGCTGGATCACGGTGTGGTGGAACCCGGAGAACGAATGCGATGTGTATGGAAAGTGTGGGCCCTTCGGGAGCTGCGATATTAAGGGGGCGCCTATTTGTTCTTGTATGAGGGGGTTCGAGCCGGTGGACGGTGATGAATGGGGGAGGCAGAATTGGAGCGGTGGCTGCCGGAGAAAGAATCAGCTGCGGTGCGGTGCAGGTGGAGATGGGTTTCTTCGGATGCCGTCTATGAAGCTTCCGGACTTTGCGGAGCAGTTCCCTTCGAGGGAGGTCGATGTGTGTCGGAGTAGATGTTCCAACAATTGTTCTTGCATAGCTTATGCTCATGATCCTGACATTGGATGTATGTTTTGGAGCGATAGCTTGATTGATGCGCAGAATTTTGGTGATGTTGGTCATGATCTTTACATTCGCCTCTCTGCTTCGGACTTCGGTACTTTCCATCACAACCCTGCATTTCTTTATTGTGAAGATTGTTCTTTTTTAGAGGGTATTTTCTTTTTTACTCTCTTTCAAAAAAAAAAAAAAATTGTTTTTTCAATTTGAAACTAAAAAGTCCATATTACCTTTGCTACTTCAATTAGTTTGATAAACTATTCAGCAGATAATATGAACTTACTTTTTATATTCAAATTATATAAAAAAAAATTACTTAAAAGAGAGTAAAAAGAAAATGTCATCCCCAAAATGGACAAATGACAAATTTACCTGTTTTCTGGAATGTCTTAAACTATGATGGATTTGGATGTATGTTAAGTGCATGTCGTGATGGTAACGAATTCATATTCTCTCTCAGAGAATGCCAAGGACAAAAGGCTTTATATCATAATTCCAGTTGTTGGTTTTATTTTGGGATCCATATTCGCCTTCATCGCGTGTTGCCTGATACTAAAGAAAAAAGGTCAGATTGGGCTAAGGACCAATACTTGGACGATCTTGCTTTATCATGCTCACTCTTACATTGTACATAATCTTTGTCTAATCAGGGAACAAAAATATAGTTTCATTGGGTCATGATGCAATACAACTCAAAGATGAGTCGGAGAGAGTTAAGATTGAACAGTTGCCGTTGTTCGCTTTTGAGACAGTTGCAAAGTCAACGGACCAATTTCATGAAAACAATCTTCTCGGGAGGGGTGGTTTCGGTCATGTTTACAAGGTACTGTCTTTCTAATTACTTGTCTTTGTTCCATTTTTTTGCGGATTTTTTTTCTCATATATACTTGTGTTTTTGTTAAAGGGCAATCTGGCAAACGGGAAAGAAATTGCTGTGAAGAGGCTTTCAGAAGCTTCTAAACAAGGCATCGAAGAATTCATGAACGAAGTGATTGTGATTTCCAAACTTCAGCACAGGAATCTTGTAAGATTGATAGGCTGTTGTGTTGAAAAGGATGAGAAAATTTTGATATACGAATACATGCCCAATAAAAGTTTGGATATTTGTCTCTTTGGTAAGTTCAAAATCAAAGCCATTCTATGATTTCTAGAGTGTTTTTATTACAATTTTCCTTTGCAAATGATTATTATTTTAATTTGTACAGATGCCAGATTTCAATCCCAAAATATGTTAGATTGGACAAAACGTTTCACTATCATTGAGGGCATTGCTAGGGGGATCATTTATCTTCACAAGGACTCTAGACTTACTATAATTCACCGAGACCTCAAGCCGAGTAACATACTCTTGGATGAAGATTGGAATCCAAAAATCTCAGATTTTGGCATGGCTAGAATATTTGGAAGCAATGAAGAACATGGAAATACTGCAAGAGTTGTAGGAACATAGTATGTGAACATTTAAAAGATATATACTTATTAATAATAACTCTCTTATTTTTAATACGATTAATATGATGGTTTTGCAGTGGATACATGGCGCCTGAATATGCAACGGAAGGCCGATTCTCTGAAAAATCCGATGTTTATAGTTTTGGTGTGCTGGTGTTGGAGATTGTAAAAGGAAAGAAGAACATACATTACTACAACCATGAATGGTGTTTGGGCCTTTTAGGATCTGTATGCCCTTTCTCTTCATTATCGTCTATGCCAAAATGTCTTCATCAATGTATATATAATGATATTGGTTCATCGAATTTCAGGCCTGGAAATTTTGGAGCGAAAACAATGGTTTTTCTTTTGTGGACGAACGGATAGCAAATTCTAGCTTTCATAGAGAGATGGAAAGATGCATCCAGATCGCCCTGCTATGTGTCCATGAATTTCCTAAAGATCGACCCACAATTCAGACAGTTCTGTCAATGCTCAGCCGCGAAATCTTGGACCTTCCGATGCCACAGCAGCCAGTCTTTGCAGAGAAGTGGAATGGCTTGACACACCAAGCTGGATACTCCACCAATGAGCTTACTCTCTCTGTGCTCGATGGAAGATGAGTTTTGGAAATAGAAAATTTGGGTATGTTTGTTTTGGGATAAGGGGTTGTAGCAAGTCATTACTTTGAAATCTTGAGATATGAAAACCTTGATGAATAGTAAAAGTGTGTGTTTGTTTTGGGATTGTAGTAAGGTATGATGTTACTTTATGTCAAATCAAAATATAATAATGATTGATTTTATAGGTATAATAAGTATTTTATGAGTGTTGTGTTGTAAATTTCTCAAGCACGCTTGGACTTGGATGCTCTCCATTCTTTTGTGTAAATTTCTCTTAAAATTAGTAGAGAAATAGACACAATACATAAATCTCACTCATTATCATTGATTTCATAAATTTATATTTTTATAAATTATTTTAATTTTATGTATATCTCTTTAAAATTCACAAAATATTTACACTAAAAAAATGGGGATGATTAGGCGACACTCCCAAAAACAAACTCCCTCCTACCCATCTTCTCCTTCCCTCTCTCTCATGTGTGTTTAGTTTCTTCTCCCTACATTTCTCTCTTCTCTTCCTCTTGTGTTTCTAATAATTTTTACATTCTCTTCCCTAGCCCATTATTTCTTTTCTTCTCTCCCCCTCCCTCTTTTTCTCCTCCAAATTTTCTTTTTTCTTTTTATTCATTTCTATTTTTACAATATAATTTTTTATAAAATGGTAAAAATTTTAATATCTTTTTTTTTCTATTTTCTTGTATTATTTGGAATAAAAATTTTAAAAAAATGATTTTATTCTTGAATTTCGTCTATTATTTTAAAAATAAATATTGATTATTTTTTTAATTTTCAAAAAATATCATCACAAAGATGTTTTGATTTTTTGAAGAACAAAGACAACGTGAATTTTTTATAGACTGTTCAAAATTATATATTATTTTCTAGTGCTTGTTATTTTTTATTTATTGTTGAATATAATTTCGGTATTTGTTTGTACTTATTTAGTTAAAAAGTTTTATACTCTTTTTTTTCTTTAAATTTTGTAGAACAGGAAGGGGTGTGCATATTTTGACTTTTAAGAAGATCTAATAAAATTATAAATTGTAATTCAGACAATGTGGATGCATTGCATATAACGGGGCCATTGTTAAATGTTATTAACGGTGTTAAAGTCTGCCCTAGACCGTGTGCAGATAGTGCCACCGTGCAGACCCTTTCCAGCGTTGACCCCCAATTTTTTCTTTTGGATTTATATACAAGTATACAATATTTAAAACATATATATATATATATATACATATATATATATATATATGTATACAATGTTTTGTTGAAAAAGTCCACCTAGTTTGGCTGCAGGCTTGAGATGTTGGCATGTCTTTTTGCCACAAGCCCTATTTTCCATATTTATTCACCTAACTACAATAGATAAAAAAACATAATGATAGAATTTATAATAGAATGTAATAATGTTTTTTAACAAAGTGATAGTTATTTTTAATAAAAATATTAAAAATTTGATAATAAATTTATTCTAAAATGTAATAATATTTTTTTGAAAATAATAATCATTTTTAATAAAAATATTACTTCCGCCATCCCGCTATAAATTGTTGGTTGCTTTTGGGCACACAAATTAAGGTAATAGTGAAAAGTATAAGTGATGTGATGAAAAAGTGAAAAAGTATAAGTGATGTGATGGAGAAAAGTGAAAAAGTAATGGAAATAGTGTACTCCCTTTGTTCCCTTATAAGTTGCTCGTTGCTTTTGGGCACACCAATTAAGGTAAAAGTGAAAAAGTATAAGTGACGTGATGGAAAAAGTGAAAAAGTATAAGTGATGTGATGGAAAAAAGTGAAAAAATAATGTAAATAGTGTAAAAATTATTGAAAATAATAATAAAGAAGTGAATAGTTATTTCCTAAAAAGGTAAAAAAACAAATGAGCAAAATATAGTGGGACGGACAAAAATGGCAAAATGAGCAACTTATAGTGGGATGGAGGGAGTAAAAAATATTGAAAATAATAATAAATAAGTGAATAGTAATTTCCAAAAAATATAATAAAACAAATGATCAACATATAGTGGGACGGACGAAAATGACAAAATGAGCAACTTATAGTGGGACGGAGGGAGTATTATTTTTTAGAAGTAATAATTTTTTAATTAATAAATAAATATTTTATATAATTTCATGTCATAAAATGATGTCGCACAATATTTAGTTAAAAATGTATACTCCCTCCGTCCCAACTCTTTTTTCTACAGTTTCTGTTTTGTGATGTTCCAACTCTTCTTTTCTATTTTAAAAAGATAATAATTTACACTCACAAAAATTAATAAAATACACTTTATATTTTATTAATTAATTTTACATTCACATATTTTATTTTTTTATTACACGTGCCCAAATTTTTTGGGAAAAAAAAAACTGAGACGGAGGGAAGTATATCATTCTGTCACATGGATGGTGCGTGTGTCAAAGTGGGTGAAGCCACGAAGGGGACTGATTCTTTGAGATTTGATCTAAGCATCCCGTTACACATAATCAACTTGAGATTTGATTCTTTGAGATTTACACTAATGACATGATAATGTTTAAGTCAAAACTACACAAATAATTAATTAATTAATATAAAAAAACTATGATTTTAATATGATTTCACAAATTAACTGGAGTCATCTAATTTCATATTTTATTTTAGGGTCTACTGATAGGATGTAATTAGAGCTGGCAAGTCGGGCCCGTATGGGCTGGGCCAGAAAAATAGTGGCCCGAAAAAAATCGGGCTGTTTTGGCCCGGTGGGCCGCGGGCTGGCCCGTTTGTGGCCCGGTGAAATAAAATTTATTTTAAAATAATATAATAATATAATTAAATTTATTTTGAAATAATAGAATTAAAAATAATGGATTCTAAGACTTTTGAGCTTTGGCGTGTACTGTTTTCATTTTTCAATACACCTCATAATTCAACAAACCCTAGTTTCCTAATTTTCAATAGTGGAACACACGACTCCCCCTCTTCTCTATTTATGAACTGCTTTTATTATATTAAGACACAATGACTATGAGTAATGATCTTTATTTCTTTTTTAATTTATGTTTGAATTTGTGGTTTTAGTTCTATTTTATGTTTGTGTTGTTGGTTTGTGGATTGTAAAAGTATAAGTTAACAATGATTATAGTATAATTTTTAAAATTATTATTTTAAAAAAATGCGTCGGGCTGGCCCGTTAGCCCGTGGGCTAGATTGGGTTGGGCTGGGCTCAATTTTTATAGGCCCGACTGAAAAATGGGCCGGCCCAGCTCGGCCCGTGAACATCAGTTAGCCCGGTGGGCTGGGCTGGGCCGCCCTGGCCTGGCCCGTTTGCCAGCTCTAGATGTAATTGCACATATACATCATCTCATCGATAATAGGGCTGGTCAAATATGATTTCACAAATTAACTGGAGTCATCTAATTTCATATTTTATTTTAGGGTCTACTGATTGGAAATAATTGCACATATACATCATCTCATCGATAATAGGCGTGGTAAAAAACTAGAAATATACTACTCCCTCCGTCCCAGGAGTATTTGCACCCCTGGATGGTACACTGTTTAAGAAAAATATATTTTTTAAATAAAATAGTGGTATATGGGTAAATGTGTGGAAAATTTTGTGAGTGTGCACGCAAATCAATATTTCCCTTTTAAGTAGTGTGCAAATTGATTTGAGACAACTCAAAATGGGAAGTGTGCAAATTGATTTGGGACGGAGGGAGTACTATCTTAGGAATTATTAAGTACAGATTAATATGAAATTAATTCTTAAATGAGTACGAATACACATACCCCAAATTCCTCTAAACATACCCAAATTATTAAATATATTCCATTTAAAATTAAAAACTAATTTAAAATACTAAACATACCCCCATTTTTTTACTATTGAGTAGGTCTTTTGTGCACCAGTTACACCGTGCAACTCAAGTTCATTTCTGAAAAGTTAAATAAAATACTACTGAAAAGTTATACTCCCTCCGTCCCAGAGGAACTTGCAGGTTTTCCTTTTCGGGACGTCCCAGATGAACTTGCAAGGCCAAAAATGGAAACCCTTTTATAAACTTCACCCTCACAATATCTACATATTTACACAAAATGCCACTACTTTTTCACTTTTTGGGCCAAATTACACTCAATCCAACTAACTTCTTTACTTTTTACATAAAATTTTACCAAATTAACCCTCAAAACACTACTTTTTTTACTTTATTCCTTTTTTTTCTTAATTTGTGTGCCCTCCACCCCTTGCAAGTTGCTCCGGGACGGAGGGAGTATATGTTATTACTGAAAAATGTATCTCTAATAGTTTAACTTTTCAGTAATAATTTGTGAAACTTTTCAGTAGTATTTTGTTTAACTTTTCAGAAATGAACTTGAGTTGCACGGTGTAAACTGATGCATACAAGACTAAGCCTTTATTATTATACTCCCTCCGTCCCGTAGGAATTTGCACCCTACTGGACGGCACATTTTTTAAGAAAAAATAGTTTTATATATAAAGTAGTGGCATATGAGTAAATATGTGTAAAGGTTTGTGAGTGTGCACGTAAATCAATGCTTCCTTTTTTAGTAGTGTGCAAATTTGTGTGGGACATCCAAATAAGGAAAGTGTGCAAATTCCTGCGGGACAGGGGGAGTATTCTTTTCCAATTTTGATCTAGTCTTCATCTCTCTCAAGTAATGTTAATGATCCACAATGCGTCGCCATTTTTAAGAAATTGCACCGAATAAAATTTTAAAAGAATTCATTAGATGAACGTCATGTCTTCTTCTCCACGCTCCTTCAAATCTCACATGAGCTTTTTTTTTCGCCTGAAAAATCACCATTTTCCCCATCTAAAATTTCATAATTTCCAACCTTTCTGTATTGTCGTGGAAAATACGGCGGTTCATCCTCTTCCACGTCACCCCTTCCGCGGCGCTCTTCAACAATAGGCTATATGCCCTTTTAATTATTTATTGTGTATAATAATATTTCGCCAATAAATAATAAAAATATATAATTTAGATTAATTTGATATTACTAACAAAGCGTAAAAAATGAGATTGAATTGACATGTAAATTGTGTACTGGATAAAATATAAATTGATTGTCAACATAAAAATTTAGGACTAACATATAATTGTAGAATATAACAGTTAGAACGGTGAGAGAGAAGAAGAATAGATCAAAAATGAAAAAAAAAATTAATAAAAAAATGTGGTATTTTTAATAATTTAAATTAAATATGTATACGAATTGGGGGTATGAATAGTATAGGAAGAGAGTACAAAACTCAATCATTAATGGCTGCGGCAGTGCGTATCTGAACATGGGTGGTGATACTGATACCCGTTCACAAAATCTGATCTCTCTTTTTCTGATTACCAGCGTCGTCGTGCATTTTGTGAGCCCTAATCTTTGCAGAGCACAGAGCAATAACCAATGCGAAACTTCTGGCAAGTGTGGCGCATTTGGAGTGTGCGACCAGCGAGGTTCCCCAATTTGCAGCTGCTTGCCTGGATATTACCCGCGCCATAACCACGAATGGAGTTCAGGGAATTGGAGCGGCGGATGCCTCAGGAGACTGCCGGCGGTCAATTGCACTGGAGATGATGGGTTTCTGAAGCTTGATTTGCTCTTGTACACAGACAATTCCGAGCCGTGGTTTGGCCCAACAAATCAGTGTGAGGGTCGATGCAAGAGCAACTGCTCGTGCCTCGCCTACATGCTTCTCCCCGATTTTGGATGTAGGCTCTGGTTTAGGGAATTGATCGACCTCCAGACGATGCCAACCACCATCTCAAGTATCAGCATTCGTGTCTCGCCTTCTCAATTAGGTGAATTTTTTTTTTTTTTTTGTGGGTTTAAAAGAAAATGAATTTTTTTTTTTTAATTTCTTGGTCATCCTTGTTTTTGGGCATTGAGTTGCAGATCCCAAGGAAAAGAAAGGCTCTAAGAAGATGATGATGATAGTTCTGGTTGTTGTTGGCTTTCTTATCATATCGATTTGTGCGTGTTTTTCTTGGATATTGATTGTTAAGTTCGGAGGTAATATTTTTGGCTGTCATCAATTCCTTGATTTAGTGAATATTTGCAACCTTAGACGTGTTTCCTTATGAACTAGGCAAGAGGAGAGCAGTTGAAGTTGAGGACTCTCCTCAAGATGCGTTAAGTCAAGTTTATCTTCAAGATTTATCAGTGTTTGGATTTGATATACTTGTAGATGCAACCAACAATTTCTGCGAAGCTAACAAGCTCGGGAAGGGTGGTTTTGGCCCTGTTTATAAGGTGCCGTCTATTGCTTATTCTTATTCGTCTCGTTTGACCCTTTATTACATGTTGAGTATAAAGTGCTGAATCCTGGTGCAACTGTAGGGAGAGCTGTCGGATGGAACGGAGATTGCAGTTAAGAGGCTTTCGCGGGCATCTAAGCAAGGGATGCGAGAATTTATGAATGAAGTGGTGCTAATTTCTAAACTCCAACACAAGAATCTTGTTAGACTACATGGGTGCTGCACAGAGCATAAAGAGACTATGCTGATATATGAGTACATGCCTAATAAAAGTCTCGACTTTTACTTGTTCGGTCTGTTCCAATTCTATTCTTCTGTTCTGTTTCATAAATTACTTCACATCAATTAGGTTGGATGATGATTATATTTTTTTGTTTTCAACTCCAAATTCTTAGATTCATCGCAGGAGATCCTAGATTGGGAAAAGCGTTACAACATTATTGAAGGCACTTGTAGAGGCCTCCTTTACCTTCACAGGGATTCCAGATTGAAAATTATCCATAGGGACCTAAAGCCAAGCAACATATTGTTGGATAATGATTGGAAGCCCAAGATCTCCGACTTTGGCCTCGCCAGGATATATGGAACCAAGCAAGATCACGTCAGCACTATGAGAGTGGTTGGAACATAGTAAGTATATCTATTGGTAACATTCTAATTGATCGGAATAATGCCAATGCATATTAACTCAATCTAATTTGATTTTCTTGCAGCGGATACATGCCTCCCGAGTATGCAATGCATGGAAAATTTTCTGAAAAATCGGATGTTTTTAGCATCGGAGTTGTAATGCTGGAGATAATCTCAGGAAGAAGGAACACAAGCTTCAACGGTCAAGAAGGCTGTTCGAACCTTATTGGACATGTGAGCTAACTCAAGAGTAGAAAACTTAAATGCTGTTTTATCTGCCACCCTGGCTAAAATATACGTATATATAATCACGCAGACAGCCTGAGTAATTATGTGGTGCATATGATTGGAATTTCAGGTTTGGAAATTATGGACAGAGGACAATGTTGTGGCTTCGATAGATCCAAGGATATCGAGCCCAGAGTATCGGGCGGAGGTGATAAGGTGCATACATATCGGGTTGTTGTGTGTCCAAGAAGTTGCTGAAGATAGGCCTGGTATTTCAGCTGTGTTGTCGATGCTGAGTAGTGAAATTGCGGAGCTTCCGAATCCTGAGCGATGTGCATATACTAATAGATCAGGCCATTCGGATGAAGCAACTTCTTCCTCTTTGAATAATGTTACCATCACCATGATTGATGGACGCTGATGCTTTAATTTCCTCGCTACTTCATCCATGTCCATTCCTAAATCTTTTATCCAAGAAAGGGCCTCATCAGTATTTCAAGAAAAGAGCAACTTCAAAAAGTTAAATCCAGTAAGGGTTGTATTTCTAGCGAGTCTTGCGTTGATGGACTTAATTTCCAATAATTCTAGGCATAGTCACAGCTCATTTAAATAAGGTAAGTGTGTAAATTTGCGAAAAGAGTATAATGCAAAGATATGAAACAATAGGATATGTGAAAGTAGTTTTGGGGAGAGTATTAATTGAAAATAAGTAAATGTTGAGATGTGTGTATATTTTTGTTTTGTTCCTTTAGTCATGGCACTCAATCTTCTACCCACAATCTGTGTATTTTTGTGTAGACAATCGAGAAAATGAACTTTAGTTGTCTAATAAGAGGAGAGAAAAAATAAAGTATTATATGTAGTTGTTTTCTTATTAGAAATATGTATGAAAGATTTGTGTAGTAATTATTAATTGATGAAATAAAAGTTAATACGCAGTCACACGGTAAACCAATTTACAATGAATATCAATTTTATAAACTATTTTATAATTTTTCCTTTTCTTTTTAATATATGCAATGAACGGTCTTGTTTATGGAGCGAAATGAATTAGTGGGCTTAAATTTCAAACGACTTAATGGGCTTTTCATTAGGCCTACTAGTGATACAGATTTGCTAGGAGATACGGCTAAATTAATCTCTCCTTTTCTTGCTATATTTTATATTAATTTTTCTGTTTATGGTTGAATAAGAGCAAGAGGTAATGAATAAATATTAAGCTACTTATTCGTAATATTATAGTAAACAAAATTTAATTCTTGTGTGTGATCAATTTTTTTAGAGTAACCACTAAATATAGAAAAATTTAGACTAATAAATAAAATGATTAAATTAAGTTTGATCTTCTCACTTAATAAGAGTTGAGAAGAAAGTTTTTCTTAGTGAATGTAACCATGACCAAGTGCCACTTGTGGGAAAAAAAACACACACGAAAACCATATAGATTTAAGTAAAATGAGTAGTTAACTAAGTGAGTTAGCTCACCCGGTCTGGCTCCTCACTTTAGTAAAAATAGTGAAAAAAGTAAATAGGAAATTACACTATTTAAGATTTTTAAGAGAAAGAAGTATAAAGTTGAAAAAATCTTTTCTCTCTTTTTCTTTTTTTAATTTAAGAGTTGAAATTCGATTTTAATTTTAATACATATTTTTATTTAATAATTTTATATTTTTTACGTATGACACGATATATATATATATATAAATGAAAAAATGAGCCAAATATAAAATAGCCTCGTTTGATAAGGATTGTATCATCACACATCATATCATTAATGGACAGAAAGCGTACTACCATAAAATTAAATTGCAACAATAATTAAAATTTGTGATTTTTATAATTATACAAAATTTTAAATTAAATTATAAATATTATTAGTTTACAATTAAACCAAAATAAAAGAATTACTTATATCAACTTTATTCATTAAAACAAATTACCCGTTACTTTGACTTCAGATTTATTTTGATAGCAAAGTTTGACCCTGATTTTTCTGGAAAGGATTTGAAATCGGACGCCTTGAAGAGAAAAATAGTTAGCACGTGACCCCACGTTTAAAGCACGTGGTCGAGGTTATACACGTTTTCATTCTTGTGCTCCAAGCCAAGGCAGTCGGCGGAAACGGAATGTTGTCGAATTCTGACAGCTGGCGCACAGCCATAGGCCAGCAGGCAATTAATTACTTCTGTACTGGCTCCACTTCTTCGGAATTTTGATTTTCCTTTTTTAAATTGTCACCTGCAAGCAAGTACCGTGTTCAAACCATACACAAAGTACTCCATCTCCTTCTCTCTACTTTCTCGCTCTAAAACGTAAAATTGAACCAACGCTCTCCTGATTTTCATGAATGTATGTGTGCGTTAATGCGAACATTGTTTGATTTATTGTTTTTCTTGTGCTTTTCCGTCAGGTATCGTCGGGCTTAGAAATGCAGAACATGGCGGTTTTTCAGAGATTTTCCAGAACTTTTCGAGAACATCCTACACTTGTTAAAACGTTGATTGTTTTCACCGTTAGGTACTGATTCGTCGCTTGTTTTCGTGGAAGTAGTTTTTTTAAATTATCGTGTTTCGTGATTAGTGTATGATATGTTCCTGTGTGATTGCAGAATGTAGCTTGAATTTGAGATATTTTGTCATTCCTTATGTTTTTTTTTTTGGCATGTTTCATGTTTTTTAGGAAGGTTTGATAAATCTGTTCTGTAACTCTAATTAGCTTACAGCGACCGATCTAGTTAGATGTGAAAGCTCTAAAAATTACTGTTATTCGGATTCATGATCGGAGATGGTGAGATCACCACTTCTTTATATGACAGTAATTAATAAATTTTGATTTTCGCCATGAAATTGTATCACAATTTCCATTTCATGTTGAGTTAGACCTTCAGGTGTAAATTAATCTGCCGATATTTTTGAAACATTTGTTAATTATATTTCATGTCTTCGTAAAGGACTGCAGCAATGATAGGCAAAGTATGTTTGAGTGAGTACACAAAGAGAGAGCCAACTCAAATTTATTATTGAAGTTGTTGCAGAAACTTACGAGATCTATATTTTGTTGTTTCATTCTGCATTTCTGATTGTTTGCATTCTTGCTCGTGGCAGATTTCTTTTGGTTGTTGAAGTTTTTTGGACGTGTAACTAATTACATGAATTAGTCCTTACAACCTATAAGTTCATTTTTTATTTTTGAATGTCAATTACGCTTAATATATACTCCATTACAAGTATTTTCTTTTGGTCTATAAATTGCAGCGGTGGTGGCCTTATGGCATATTCTAACGCGAACGATGAAATGAAAACTATCAATCCAACTGAGGGTGATGGCAAAAAGAAGAGAGTTGTAGTACTGGGGACTGGTTGGGCTGCAACAAGTTTCTTGAAGAATCTAAAGAATTCCGATTATGACGTTCAGGTGATATCACCCCGTAACTATTTCGCCTTCACTCCATTACTACCAAGCGTGACATGTGGAACTGTGGAACCACGCAGCATTGTTGAACCAGTCCGCAACATCGTCAAAAATGTAAGTAATTATCTAATACGTACTATTTTAGTTTTTACCAGTTATCTATTCAGCATACCTGTTTCCTCATGAGTATTCTGTAACTTATGTGATAAAGTGCTATATTACGATCTTCACTTTAACTGGTCAACTCGACCTTGAATATTTATGACATAAAGTGAAGATCGTAATTTAAGTTATAAGTGAGAAAATCTTTATGATTAAGTTCTTAGAAGCATCATTTCAGTTCTATTTATCATTTCTTTGGTTTCTCTTTCTGCAGAAAAACGTACATGTTAATTACTGGGAAGCAGAGTGCTTCAAAATTGATGCAAAAAATAAGAAAGTTCATTGTCGATCTAATTTGTCCAGCAGTCAAAATGAGAAAGAGGAAATTATTATGGATTATGACTATCTCGTGATTGGAATTGGAGCCCGTTCAAATACATTCAACATCCCTGGTGTCGCAGAAAATTGCCATTTCTTGAAGGTAACATCCTCAGGGTTGTCTCTTTGTCTATCACAATCCTTATGGAATGTACATAACCATTAATCCCTTGATTCCCTTCCACGTTTATATTTATGAATGTCACTGCACTTTTTTGTGTTTGACAAAGTATTAAATAAATCATGTTAATGATATGAATCACTTTCTAATATAAGGTTTTCTTTGTGAGCTTTTTTTTTTTGCTTATTAAAAAGTGGTTCACTATCACACAAAACCTACTCTTTGAGTTTTTTCAGCTATGGTTTCAAAATTGAATAATGATTGCTCCATGTTGGTGTTAAAAAAATGCTTGCAATTCAGATGCCAAATGTCTGTGTCTGCCAATGATCACACATTATTTCTCTTCACTCTTAACTTGATTCATGTGACTGTTTTTTATGCAGGAACTAGAAGATGCCCAGAAGATCCGCAGGACTGTTATTGATTGTTTTGAAAAGGCTAGCTTACCTAACCTTAGTGAAGAAGAGAGAAAAAAAATTCTTCATTTCGTTGTTGTTGGTGGAGGTCCCACAGGTGTGGAGTTTGCAGCGGAGCTTCACGATTATATCAATGAGGATCTGCTTAAATTGTATCCCCAGGTTAAAAATGCAGTTAAGATAACACTTCTAGAAGCCACGGATCATATTTTGAACATGTAAGTTCTTGTTTATTTGAATTTCAACTCTTGAATCCGTGCTATTGTGATTGAACGTAAAGATCTATATAATGTTTCTACAATTCATTCATATAATTTAATTGTTGTTTGGAGGCCCAGAAAATCTCGTGATACTCAATTAACCACTAGGGTAAAGTTAGTAACGTTACTCGATTTCTATATCCAATTTCAGTCTAGTCTATCCAGTATAATGGTGGGTTGACTATACTCCAGTCCTCCTGAGTTGATACTGAATATATTGGTTATTGATTATCTGTTCTTTTGCTTCCAAGTGCCGTGGATATTTTGTGTTACTCTGAGTAACATGATTTACAGGCCGCAGTAAATAAGCTCCATTCTTGGCTTATGAATATGTCATACAATATAGTTGGTTTTTTCTGATTTTAATTTTGGGGTGTTTTTGCTTTAAAAGATAAAATTATCTATCCTTTCTAACATACATGTTTAGAAGGGATAAATAACTTTATTTTTAAAAGTAAACACACATTATGTTTTTTACAATAGTCTTGGAGAGAAGATCTAAGAGTTACAGATGCAATATCCAAATTGTTAAGTTCTCTAGAAATATCGTCTTATATATGCAATTTGGTGTGTGCAGGTTTGACAAAAGAATTACAGCTTTTGCTGAGGACAAATTTCATAGGGATGGTATTGATTTGAAAACTGGAGCAATGGTTGTGAATGTATCAGATAAAGAAATCACCACAAAAGAGCTAAAGAATGGTGGGGAAATATCCACTGTGCCATATGGCATGGTTGTCTGGTCAACAGGTATTGGAACACGCCCAGTTATATCCGACTTCATGAAGGAAATTGGTCAGGTATATCTCCAGGGCATTTGAAATTTCTATAAACCTATTCTCGCATTTTCTGTTGTTCTCTAAAATTGTTGAAAATTCAGGCTAACAGACGCGTATTAGCAACTGACGAGTGGTTACGAGTAGAAGCATGTGGCAATATTTATGCCCTTGGAGATTGTGCCACTGTAAATCAGCGCAAAGTCATGGTATAAATTCGTGTTTTACATTTTTTGACTGCAAAACTTCCTGAATGTTAATAACCACTGTTGTCTGTACTGTTAAATTAAAACTTAAAACTAATGTTGTTCTACTAATTATGCACTAGATCAATCTTAACCCACTTTATATTGTTCTTTAGGAAGATATTTGGGCAATATTTCGTAAAGCAGATAAAGACAGCTCCGGGACTCTTAGTGTAAAGGAGTTTCAAGAGGTCCTAGATGATATAGTAGGAAGATACCCCCAAGTAGGACTCTACTTGAAAAATAAAGCGATGCATAGTCTTGTTGATCTGCTTAAAGATTCTAAAGGAGATGCTGTAAAGGAATCTGTTGAAGTTAATCTTGAGGAATTCAAGTCAGCTCTTTCCCAGGTGGATTCACAAATGAAGAATCTTCCAGCAACTGCACAGGTTTTTAATCAGCAGATGATACATGATGGTGGATTTTGCTTTATTTTTGTTTTTAGAAACATATCACAACATTTTTATGCTACATGTTTTACATTACAGGTTGCGGCACAGCAGGGTGCCTATCTTGCTGATTGTTTCAACCGCATGGAAAAGTGCGAGAAAAATCCAGAAGGCCCTCTGCGTTTCAGGGGTGAAGGACGCCACCGATTCCTGCCTTTCAGGTACAAATTGAACTCGATCTGCTTGTAGAAATTATCCTCTCCTTTCTCCATTTTCAATCAGCTATAAACTAGATAAAACTGAAATCCTGCGATTGTGGTAATCGGGATAAGGTGCATGGATGTTATTTTGTGGTTGTAACATTTTAATGAACGGTGAAGGTACAAGCATTTTGGACAATTTGCTCCTTTGGGAGGAGAGCAAACAGCTGCCCAGCTACCTGGAGATTGGGTTTCCATAGGCCACAGCGCGCAATGGCTTTGGTATTCTGTATATGCAAGGTAAGTTGTATTTTTATTTTGGAATATCATTATCCAAAATAAACAACAATTGAAGTGAAATTTATCGATTTATACAGCAAGCTAGTGAGTTGGCGTACAAGAACACTGGTGATATCAGATTGGACCAGGCGTTTCATTTTCGGAAGGGACTCGAGCTGCATTTAAGGGACTCGCAAATGCTTTATGCTTTCCATTTATCTCATTCGCACTGTTATTCATTCTGTACTGTTTCTAGGTAGCAAAAAGAGTTGTTCATCACAGCCTGGAGAACACTGCATAATAACTGGATCAGACAATGCCAAATTTTGTTCGTGAAAATATTCAGGCTGCGGCTGTTTTATATTCATCGTGTCTTCCCTTATCATCCAAAAATCTCTCTATTTTTATGTCTTTCTTATAGGTTTAGATAGTGTTTCCAATTTCATTGATGTGAGAAGTATTTGGTGCAAAACTGAATCGGAAAGCACGTCGCTTTTCTGAGTCGTAACAAACTTCGAGAAGGTTTATATTTCCTGAGCTTGCCAAAAATTAGTTCAACCTATGAGTCAGTATAGTGAATTAACTTCATAGGGCTTTCATCTAGTGAGGAAGGGGGGAATTTGGTTTATTATGTGATCGGAATGTGGTTTGGTCTAATATGGATATTGGGTTATACTCAAAACACTTACAAGGTTATATAAAAAAATTTAAAAGTGATTGGTAAAATCATATTTCTCTGTGCATGCAGTAAATTAAGAACTACCTTTCCAGAAGGAAAAGTGCCCATCGTACATCTTTGGTTGTAAACTTGGAGTACATTTTTCTGTACTATAGGAGAGAATATATTCTCTTGTGCATAAACCATGAATTGGAGACATGGCACAAATCAAGTACTCATGTGTAAGGACTTCCTAAAGGCTATATCTCATGACCTTCATGTGAAAGGAATACTTCCAAAATATAAAAACTTTTGAGTTTAATGTGTGACTAATCATGGATGCAAAACAATCAGATACAATCAGAGCGATCAGCAATGCTGGTAAAGGCAAAGTGCTGGAAAACGAAACGGAGAATGAGTCCGAGATAGAAGTTGATGGTAGTGAGAGTCATGTAGATGAAGATGGCGCTCCCAACGACAGTGAAGTTGGCTTTGTTTCGTGTTCTTCCAAAACCCGTCTCTTCAGACCAATACCACCTTTCCTGCAGAAACTTTACGATATTTTGAAGGATGATGAATTCAACAATGTTGCATCCTGGAGTGATACAGGAACTAGTTTTGTCATAAAGAATGTTCACTCCTTTGCAGCTGATGTTCTTCCCATATATTTCAAACACAACAACTTTCAAAGCTTCATGTCCCAACTCAACTCATATGTAAGTATGAATCTCTCAATGTCTAATCTCATGCATGTGATATGAAATTGCACAAACATATATAGACTAATTTATACGAAAATTTGTGGTGTAAATGCACAAGGGCTTCAAAAAAATTAGCTGGGAGAAATGGGAATACAAGAACGAGCATTTCCGTAAAGGGGAGAGGAATTTGCTGAAGAACATCAGGAGAAAAGATCACTGTTCCAGAAGGATCCTGCCATCTTCGGACACAAAATCTTCATGCAGCATGGATATGGAGAATGAGCTCAAAATCTTGATGAAGGAGCATCATCAAGTGAAAGCTGAGATCATGAAGCTGAAAGAAAAGCAACAGATTTTGGACGAGAAAATTGTGTCTCTCGGGTACCAAGCAACGAGCAGTAAGGAGGATCGGGAGAGAATGATGCTTGTAGCACAGAGGCTTTTAACAAAGGAGAGGGACTCGAGTAATGTTGGAGTATCAATGTCGGAGGAAAGCAGAGAAACGAGCCCGAAGACAGGGAAGAGGAAACTCGAAATGGCGCCAACTTCAACTCAAGACAACGAGGTTTTAATTCTGTTTTAATCAATTTCTACTGATATTCCTCCTAGTGCATTGAGGATGCATGTGATGTCTAAGCAATTCACTTGGCAGGGAAAAGTGGTGTTGGAAGAAGAAGAGATGGAGATGCATCACTCTAATACATTTATTTCCTTGGAGGATTTGTTTGGAAGAGAGTATGTGAGAGATGTGCTGGAGAAAGCAAATGATCACAAATTTGGACTCGAATAATTTATATGGAGGTAACTAAAGTCTCAATAGTATGTAATGCAACTTTTTATTTAAAAAAAAAAAAAATTGATGGAAAAACTTAGTTTAAATTAGGGATACTTCAATCAAGAATTTTGATTTTGGGCAAGTATGATGATCATCAAACATGGAGGGTTTCCATTTTTTCTGAAAAAAACAACTCAGTGACCTCTACATTCCATCACATGCAAGTCACATGATTACATAATGTTGTTATGATGAGTTTTTAGGTATAATGCGCTTCTAACTAATCCATTATTAGGTGTAATAAAGCATCCTCTCTCTCTCTCTCTATCTATCTATTCTAGCCTCATTTTAGGGGATAGGCTAATAATGTTTGTTGCCTAATGAAACAAAAGCATTAATCAAGATTAAATATTGTTCTAAAAATGAGAGTATCTATAAATTGGGCCCGGCCCGAGTTTGACAAAGGGCCAGCCCAACACTTTGAGTGGGCCATAGGCCCAACAGGATATGCAATAATTGGAACACGTGGCAAGGCCCGAGGTGGAAAAAGGGGGGTACAGGGATTGGATAAGGATGGAGACATGGGGAGGATAAAAAGGATGATTGTTGGTAACATGGGCTTCTTAAAGCTGGGGAGACAAGAATTTAGGTGTCATTTCTGATCGAAATAAGGCAGCTAATGCCCTCTCTAACATTATTAAAATCATCAATTTTATTTTATATAACTAGAGGGAGGGGGGGCCAATTATTTTTGGGTGGTGGTGATGTCTAGTCACCTTACAATCGTGTCTTTTTTTTCTTTTTCTTTTTTTGAGATTTAGGGATATTAATATTTCATTTAATATTAATGGATTATTGTTTTATATAGAAATAATAATGTTGTGAATAAGCATGAACGTGTTGGGATTATGTGTGTGTATTTTTCTTCTTTTTGCATCACTCATTTGTTTCAACATCAAGAAATGGAAAGCACTGTTGACCCATAACGGATTTTAGGACTTGGGAATCATTTGTTTTGAAGAATTATCATGTTAGAAAATGATGATGATGATAACTAGTAGTATTTAACAAAATTGTGGGGCGTTGATTTTTGTTAATCATTGAAAAATACAGCCCCTACAAAAAGAAACAGGAATTGAATTAATAAGGAACTCACACCTACTTTTCATAAGCTTTCTTTTCATGTTTCAGCTTCACTAATTTTAAATTGTGATCTTGTACATAGACACATAACTCCAGCCCTGATTAATTCAATATAAATATTTTTGTTGAATGTGACTTACCACTTTTCTTTAAAAATATTACTCCCTCCGCCTCACTATAAGTTGCTCATGTTGTCATTTTCGTCCGTTCCACTATATGTTGCTCATTGTTTTTTTTTTACCTATTTTGAAAACTACTATTTACTTTTTTATTATTTTTTTTACTATTTTTTACACTATTTTCATTATTTTTTCACTTTTCTCCATCACATCGCTTATACTTTTTCACTTTTTCTATCACATCACTTGTACTTTTTCACTTTTTCTATCACATCACTATACTTTTTCACTTTTACCTTAATTCGTGTGCCCAAAAGCAACGAGCAACTTATAGCGGGACGGAGGGAGTATCACTTTTTTTAATTGGGTACATTCTAGTGCATCAAATGCACCGTGCAACTCAAATTTATTTTAGAAAAGGTACACAAAATATTACTGAAAACGGTACTCAGACTTTTCAGTAATAAATGATGCAACTTTTTAAAAATACACTTTAGTTGCATGGTTCACCTGATACACACAAAACTAAGACTTTTTAATTTGATCGCCTCATCTTATGAGACCGCGGTCTCCCACAAACTTTAAAAAAAAAAAAACTTTCTTCTAAATCTCAAGAGGAAAAAAAAATGGATCATTACCATCATACAATATTTGCGCATAGATTTGCATGGAAATAATGTACTACCGATTTTTACAACAAAAAATCGTGCTCATGATTCCCCCTAATTTAAAAAAAAAAAACAATTAAATAAATAAAATAGTTACATATGTAATATAGAGATGAAATATATTTTTATAGGTAAATATTTCATGATAAATTTATCATGAAATTATTTTAAAATTTCAAATATTTAGTTAAGTGTATCGTAATATTAATCAGGAATATCATAATATATTATAATTTTTTTAGATCAATAATTTTTAGGGTCAATATTTTTTTTATGCTTCTAATAAAAAAATTTACACTCCTAATCAAATATATGTTTTAAATCCGATTCATGATAAATTTATCATAAATTATTTTTATACAATTTTTTTACCTTAAACTAATTCACTTTTCTTTTGTTCCAATTATCCCTTGATCGGGATGCCTGGTAAATCAAATACAAATATTACCTTAGCGTTTCGGCTGCTGCTCTCTGTATTTACGGTTTACCCTTTAGCAGCTAATAGAATCATAGCACATAATCGTGTTTTGACTTTTTAAACGTTTCTTTTCACTTTATTTTTTAAAAAAAGAAATTTAAAATGTCATTTCAAATTGAAGAAAAATAAGACATAAATATTAAGAACCAGTATAACTACTCTTGCCTTAAACAATTAACGTTTGGATTTATCTTTTTATCTGTATTTTAGAGAATAAAAAAGTGATTTAATGAAAATGTGCGATTATGGCATAAATAATTGTCTGAGGTGACATGGCTACGCAGCCATGGACGAAGCAAAATTTTGCCGATATTTCAAATTTTTCACACTTTCGATATGGATATCGCAGCTTAACATTTTTTTATCGAATATAAAGAAAAGTTCAAATATTACTATGTTCGAATTAGTATAGATGCTTCCTTGGTGGCTTGGAAGATGATATTTTGACTTTATTCAACGAAGGATCATATGTTAAAAACTGAAGACATTTATTAGAATTTGGATTAGTTATTAATGTTTCAACTTTTAAATTTATATATAGTTTTGATGTGATGGAGTAAATTTATGAATAATGTTCAAAATTTAGTTCAAATATCATTATATTATTATTATTTTATATTATATTTATATATTTTAAATTGTAGCTTGTTAATGACTCGTTTAACTCGTTATCTGCTAAAATTGGAGCTGAAATCTCAACAATTAGAGAGATTATTTAGATGAATGTTTAACTCGTGGCCCGTAGATCTTATAATAGTAGGTTGTGATAGTCTGTTATATGTTATACATTTAAAAAATAAGTTTTTTTTTTAAAAAAAATATATATATTGAGTAAGACTGCTGCGAAACTTATTTATAATATAAAACTTATACTATTAAATGTACTTACTGGTGTCATTAGATGTATTTAGAGCTGTTAAATGAAACGTACCTCTCTTGAGCTTGGTTTCTTGAGGCTCGACTCAACTCGATGTGTTAAACAAGTCGAGCTCGAGCTCAAAAAAATTATTTGCTTAACAAGCTCGTGAGTTACTCGATATGCTCAAAAAATAAAGTTATTTTATAAATATTATACAATTTAGGATATAAAATTATAATATTTTACATAATAATACAACTCTAATTCTCAAATCACTCATATTGATGAAATGGTGATAATTTTATTTTTAATAACGTATGAGAATGTGAATATATTGAATGATGGAGTTATAGATATAGTATCAGTTTAATATAGTTTTTCAAAATCTTCGAGCTTTGCTTGTAAATTTTGAGTTCGAGCTCGAACTCAAACTTAATTTAAGCTAAATGAGTCGAGCCGAGCTTGATTTCAAGTTGAGTCGAGCTCGATTTAGGATCTGTTTTCAAAATCTAGAAAAATGTAGAAGCACTTATTTTTTAAGTTGGTAAGAGACAATTTTAAAAAAAAAAAAAAAATGTTTTTCACCACTTAGTTGTGATTGAAAACAGGTACTTAGAGCCGAGTCGAGCTCAATTTTGAGCTCGTTCTTAAATTAATTTTAAAATGTCAAATATTAGATTAGGAGTATCAAAAATTTCAACAAAAATATAAAAAATTTGGGTGAATGATATTATGTTATAATTGTTTTAGCTTTTATTGACCCCAATTTAATAATTTATATATATATATATTTAAACCATACTCAACATTAAATTTATTATTATAATTTTAAAAGTTACATTATTTGAAAATACGTGTAAGGTGACTTTGAAGACCGTTAATTATTATTGATTTTCTTGATCAAATTACTTGATTAACCAACAATTAATTTTTTTATTAGATTAAATTTGTTGATTCAATAAATTTACACATATTTATTGCCAAAAAACATCCGATTATATATATTTATATACTCCTATAAATTAATTAAATTTACTTTAGGCTATTCATACATTTCTACCCAAAAAGTCTGATGACTTTTTCCTTTTATTTTTTAAAGTACGAAACATTTATTTAATAAATTATGTGGCTCAAACCATCTCGATGAAGACCCCACTAGTGGACTAAATTCAAGCCTGCGAACCGGTTCTCATGCACTTGTTTTTCATGATGGACTTCCAATGATTGCAACCCATATTTCTTTTATTTTTTGGGTAGAAGTCTTGCTACTAGCACTTTCTAGACAAAAATATAGTGAGGCTGGGTTTTAAATTTATTTTATTTAAAAAAAACTTGTATATACAATAAAAATAGAGCAACTTTCTTGTGCACGGTGCACTCATTCATCACTTGAAACAATTTATACTGAAAAGTGAATGCTAATTACACTGAAAAGTTGCAGGTTGATATATAGAAAAATTTACACTAAAAAATCGATAACAGTGTAAACTTTTCATTATATTAATCCACAATTTTTCAGTATATCAACCCGCGACGTTTTAGTATAAATAACTTTAACTATTAAGTGAGTGCGCCGTACACCAGTTGCATATGAGACCTTCCACAAAAATAAATTTGAAAAATGGATTAAATATATAATTTTATCAAGATTGAATTTTTAAATTCCACCTAAATTCCGAAGATAAATAAATTTTTAGAACCGCAGGCAAAATCAGTGCTGTGCATCTTTTAGAATAAGTTAAAAAAGTTTGCACAATATCACTTTTAAATGTGTATTTTGTAATTCGTTCCCAAATGAAATCGAACTCGGGTCACTCACTCAAATGAAGAGTCAGATGAGCTAACCCACCTTGCTTTCCTTACTTTATCTATCATTTCAATATAATACTCCCTCCGTATTTCTATAAGTTGCTCGTTGCTTTTGGGACACGAATTAAGGTAAAAGTGAAAAAGTATAAGTGATGTGATAGAAAAAGTGAAAAAGTATGAGTGATGTGATGGAGAAAAGTGAAAAAGTAATGAAAATAGTGTAAAAAGTATTGAAAATAATAATAAAGAAGTGAATAGCAATTTCCAAAAAAGGTAAAAAAACAATGAGCAACTTATAGAAAGACGGACGAAAATGGCAACATGAGCAACTTATAGAAAGACGGAGGGAGTACTAATTTTCATTAAATTTCATACCACTCCACAAATGTGAAATAGATCGGTGGACGGAGGGAATACTAAAAATATCACATTAGAAAGTTGCGGAAAAAACCCGCTTATGATACCTGAATATTTTAAATATATATATGTATATTGTATCAAAGTACAAACTTAAAAATATTTCCAGTAAATCCCTCACAATATCATTATTGTAGAATAATTAAACAAAACAATTAGTATTAACTCAAGACTTTATTTATTTATTTATTTTTTTTAAGAAAAAGAAAGGAACCAAATTGAATGACGTCATAGGTCAACGTAATTGTGGAGTAAACAGTATTTCCAGCTTTGAATGAAGCCTAAAAAATAAAAATGAATATGAGAAGAGCACCACCCTATGTTTTAAAAAACCGGTTCGACCGGTCGGACCGCGAACCGGGATAGGCACTGTACGGCTCTAAAGCGTTGGGCCGCCCAACTATTGAACCGCTCAAGAACCGGCCAAAAACGGAAATAAACGGGTCGAACCGGCCTCGGTTCAACCTTACGAACCGGCGGCTGGGAGATTTATTAAAAAAAATAAATTTGAGGGACTATTTTGCAAATTTAAATTTTATTTGCAGCCCTAAATTACCTAATCCCTAATCTCACAATCACTATCTCACTTCTCAGATTCAACATACATTGACAAAAAAAAAAAGAACACAAATTGACGACATTGTACGTTTCTTCCGGTTCCGGCGGCCGTGGCTCGTTCCCTCCAGCTGTCCAGCAGCGGCAACGTTCCCCTCACTAGCAGCGCCGGCGTTCCTTCCAACAGCGAGCAACGGCGGCTCGTTCCCTCCAGCTGTCCAGCAGCGGCGACGGTCCCCTCACTAGCAGCGCCGACGTTCCTTCCAACAGCGAGCAACGGCGGCTCGTTCCCCTCACTAGCAGCGCCGACGTTCCTTCCAACAGCGAGCAACGGCGGCGCGTCTTCTCCAGCAGCGGCGTTCCCTCCAGCAGCCACAGAGGCAACCAAAAAATAAAATCAAGGTAAAGCTTAAAGAAAATTAATCTGACAGAAGTTGTACAAAATCTTGCCGGAAAAATCAAGAGGGCGGCACTTGTCTCCTTTGATAATCGTCTTCTTCCATACGACATCGTCTTCGTTTTCATCTTGTGCCAAAACCTGTTTATTCTATGTGAATATATTTGTGCCAAAAGCTTTATATCGATTCAGATATGGTATATAATGAATGCACATCTCTAAATGAAAGCCTCTATCAATTATAGTCAAGCTTTTTCTTTCTCACGTAACTCTGTTTTTTTATGTTCCTGCCTCTATCAATTACATTTGAGGTTTGTAAGATATTTGATTAACTTGATTTTACATTTAATGTTTGCAAGACAGTTGATGAAATTTCACATTTGATATTTGTTAGATTTGTGGTAAATTTAGCTTCATATTTGATATTTGTATGATATTTGGTGGATTTATTTTAATATTAAATATATATTTATATAATTATGACGTCATACCGGCTTAACCGCTTTATTAACGGTCCGACCGATCGAACCCGGTCCGACCAAAAATTCTAAGGTGTCCGGTTCAACGTCCGGTTCCGCTTTTTAAAACATAGGCACCACCAATAAAATCACTTTTTTACATCCTGCAAACCAAACCCCCTCCCTCACTTTATGAAAAGAAGCTCTCCATATTTACATATTTTTCAATCATATATCTAAAAAAAATTCATTTTCTTCTTTCCGCCTTCTTAAGTTCTTTAAAAAAAAAATCTGAATAAATAAATTAATTACTGTTCCCCGTAGAAGAAAGATTCTTATTGGCCTCCAATTGACCTATGTCAATTGTCTCAAATTCACTCATCTATTTCAAATTTGATCTTATGCCAATTTTGAATTTAATTAAATATTTCATTTTTTTCCGACTTGATATTATCTTTACACATACTGCACGCAATTTAATGCAATATATCAAAGAGTATTATGTGGTATTGTACGCTCCATTTAAAAATAATATGATTATTTATAAAAATTATACTTGTATACTTTTTCTAGATGAATTTTATTTAGCAACGAATCTCATAATACCTCCAACATAATTGTATTAAATCATGTGCAGTTAAATAAAAATTAAATATTGTGGACCGATGAAATAATATTGAAAGTTCTAACCAAGAAAAAATAGAAAATAATCTAACGATTCTAACAAATTAATAAAGTAGAATATTTGCATTACAATTAACTAAACTTAAGAAAAGATGAAAAGTATTCCCAGCCCAAGAATGAAAATATTCATATATCAATATTGAATTTAATATCGCTAAATTATAAAAAAAAAATTGACAAATTATCGAAAAATTTAAAAAAATTCAAGAAAGAGTGTATTTTTTATAAAAATTTATCACAAATACTCCCTCTGTCCCACAGGAATTTGCACACTTTTTTTATTGGGACGTCCCACACAAATTTGCACACTATCAAAAAAGGAAACCTTGATTTACGTGCACACTCACAAATCTTTACACATATCCCACTATTTTATATATAAAATAATTTTTCTTAAAAATGTGTCTCCCCATAGGGTGTAAATTCCTACGGGACGGAGGGAGTATAAAATTTATTCATATTATTTTGTTAAAATATCGATATTTTTAATCATGCCCCGCGAGTTCGTTAAAACGCTGAAATAATACTCCCAAAACGCTGAAATAATACTACCCGTTGTCCCGTTTAATAAATTAACTAACTCCGCAGTTAATAAAAAATGTTACTGGTTAATCAACCGAAAAACGGAAGCTAAAATGCGCATAGGCGCAGTACGTGGCAACTGAGGAGAGGGTGCGCAGTGCGCACATCACCCCCACGGTGTCTGTCTGTCAACCTCAGCCAAGGTGGAGACTGCCCAATAATTAATAGCTTTACGTACAAATACACGTATTATTCGTATTGCATCAATCATAAAATATACATACATACGTACCGTATTAGTATAAATAACTAAAAAGTATAGTATTCTTTTTGGTGCTCTTTTTATGTACGAGTTGTGGCAGCAGCATCAGTAATTATAATTATTTTCTTTATTGAAATAAAGAATATGCAAGTGGGTTGCCCAACCTTTTCTTTGCCCATTCGGTTCCTCCAAGCATTCATCATACGCAGGTAAATCTCCCACTATTCTCCCTTTCTTCTTTCCATTTTTAGCTTTGCTCCTTTTTTATGTCTAATCCAATCGCTGTTGCATTTGTTCATCAAGCTAAATTTGATTTTGCTGTGTTTGTTGTAATCTGTAAACGGCGCCGGATCTAAAACTTTTGTGGAATATCATGTTTGTTTTCCCGGATCTCTGTTGCTTGGTATGGGATTGAGCTACTTACTTGCCTCTCTGATGATTTTGCTTTCCCATTTTCACAAAATGTTTTTAATTTGGCGGCTGAAAGCTACAAGTGAGCTAACGACACTGAGGCTCTCTCGTGAAGAACTTCAGAGTGATCCTTAATTTAATTTTAATTTTTCAGCCACTGGTTTAATAGGTTCCACTTTACCACTTTCCCTTGTTCAATTTTGTGAAGAAAAGAAAATCTGTCAACACTTTTTTTTTCAATATTTCTCCTCTAGATGATTTACCTCCGGAAAATTTGGAACAGTTCATCTTTACTAATTGCATATAACGGTTCTGATTTCTTGTAAGATATATATAGAAATTCCCTTGTGTATAATTTATTTCGATTTTGTTTTGACTAAAAATTTTTAAGATTCAAGAGTTTTTATTAATCACTGAACTGAGGATAGATTACATTTAAATGTAGTGGGTTCTGATTTCTAATATGTGTTTATGAAATAAATTGCAGAGTGTGGGGTTTGAGATCTTTGTGATTACTGAGTCAAGCTCTCTATCCCTATATATTTGTAAATCAAGAATTTGGTCAATGGCTATCATATCTTTGTATATATTTTATTGATTTGATTTTATCTTTTCCTTGTATATATAGTCATTGTAATTCTGTTGTAACCTTCTCTTATATGTAGTGAGAATATCAATCACCAATTCACACGGTGATATTTCATCCTTCGAGTTGAATGGATCCAGAGCCGAGAAAGTTGGAGGACTCACCATCAAACTCTGTCAACTCTCATGGATCATCAACTCAACCTCAATCGCCATTCCCAGATGAAGTGTTGGAAAAAGTCCTTACGTTCATAGATTCACCAAAGGATAGGAGCTCAATCTCCCTCGTGCGCAAAGATTGGTATAATGCCGAGAGATGGACAAGATCAAAGATTTTTATAGGGAACTGCTATGCGGTGTCTCCAGAAATAGTAGCTAGAAGGTTTCCAAAAATCAAGAGTGTTACACTTAAAGGGAAGCCACGGTTTTCTGATTTTAATATGTTACCTCTTGATTGGGGTGCTAGTGCACATTCGTGGATTGTCATGTTTGCTAAAGTTTATCCTTTTCTGGAGGAGCTGAGGTTTAAAAGGATGACTGTCTCGGATGAGAGCTTGGAGCTCATGGCCAAGTCATTTCCGGGCTTCAAGGCTTTATCTATGTCAAGTTGTGATGGGTTTACTGAAAATGGGCTTAAAGCCATTGCTAGTCATTGCAGGTAAAAAAGTCTACTATTCTATTCTTTTACCGAGATAAATGTGTTCCATTTCATCTTCTTTGCAGCCTGTTTTCCTTTGTTCCTTACATGAATGATACTTTTGTAGCTATGGTTATTTGGAGATCTTTTTTTTTTTTGTTCAGAAGTGGAAGCTACTACATCTACTCTGTGTTTCGAAATTGCTGACTTTGAAGGATTGTGATTTTTTAGGTTTTCCATGAAAGGCAACTTTAGTTATTTTATACATAATGTATACTGGTTTGTTCGGCTAATATTTTGATTGGGGTCAAGAATTAAAAACAAAAACACAGAAAATAGAAATTGGTCGTTGGCTTGTTTTACTACATCTGAAAGAGTGGACAATTAAGTGCTTCTACTTCTATGAATCTTTTGGCAGCCCTGTCCTCTGCAATGAACAAATTTTTCTCGTTGAACTTTAGACTTGGTGGATCGTGTGCCCTAGATGTGAGAATTTTAATATATCTCTATATTCATCAATAGTTTGTACTATGACTAGTAAACTACTTATTTCGTTATACATTATTGTATGCTTCAGGTATTTTACATGACTGGAATATATATGTTATGAGGCTTTTGTCTAGGTATTCATGTACAAATATAAACACCTTCAGTTCATTTTAGAAGATACCTTAAAGCTTAACCACTTTCTTTTGTTTACTACATATGCCACTACATTTATCCCATACATACAAAATTAAATTTGGTTATATGCTACAATGCAAGACTCCTTTTTCAAGTTTGGGGTCGCCTTTTGACTTTCAGAGTGAATCTGTCCACATGAAGCTTTGAGCTAGGGGCTCTGGAGAGTTCCAAAATAGCTAACTTTTTGATTTTTTTTGAAAATTTGCTTTATTGTATTCAAGATTAATATATTTGATCCTTTTAGTATGATGTATATGACAGCTGAACTTACATGTCTCTCACATAATGAAATAACTTGATTTTATTTTTACGGTCGAAGAAATTGGCATTTCTGAGGTTGTTAATTTGTCTGCTGGCAGATTTCTTTGGCATTAAATGTGTTGGTCTAGAATGGTTGATTTGGCTAGTTGATGAATAGAAAAAAAATCTCAACTTCGAAAAACACATGAAGGAAAATACATATAACTAAATCTCTGCTTTAATACCATGTAATAAGGTGTTGCAACATTTTGGCCTGCTAAACATAATTAGAAGATCTTTTTGGTAACCAAATGGAAGCATGGAGGCAATTAGATTGAACTGAAAGAATATTTGTTTAAATATGCTGCAAGATTGAAAACTAGATATGCAAGTGTTTGTGGAAAAACTAATAGCAGATGTCCTTGTAGAAATTTTAAGAAACTTAAAAGACTATGAAGAAAACATTCCAGTCCAGGAAGCATTCTACTTACCCTGCAGGAGTTAATGCATGCATGCATGAGGGGTGGGAGGAAGGGAGGCATGTAATGGAGGAAAAAAAAAAAGAGTGAGATTTTATTCCATATTCTGGACTGTGGTATATTTACATGAAATGTTGCAATAAAAATTTTATTGGTAAGATTATTTAGACCTCTTGTACATGATACTCAAGCATATCAGCTTCTGAATATGAAAAAATAGAGACTTGGGTTGGCCTAGCGGTGAGAGCTTGAAACTTAGGTGCATCCTCCTCTCTATGTCTCATATTTGAAACTCACAAGGTGTGATCAATTCTTAAGATGGGCCAGTTCATATAGAGCTTTGATCTGATTTGAAATGGGTCCCCCGCCTGTGGACGATAGATTGTGAATCCCACGAATTAGTCTGTCCTTGAACCGGATACCGAATTATAATTAAAAAAAAAAAGGAAAATACAGATTTACTGGTTCTTTAAAAAGCTAATTTACTTGTAATCACAAATGTCGATATCCGTGTTAATTGAATAGCAATTCCTATGAGCTCCCAAATCCAGTAAAAACTAGATTTCTATTTCATGTTCTTATATTGTTGAGTTTACTATTAATATACTGGACTTGATAAAGCTGTAGATCAAGTTTTCTTTATGGATTATCATGAGAAAGCATGTGTAGTTTCTGATATCAAAATGCGTGTGCACCTGTCCAGAAATGGAGGCCTTTGCGTGACTACATCCACTCAAATTAATTTTTATTTATAAGTGTAATTCGTTTATATTCAGATGTTATCTTTTCTCAGAACAAAAATGGAAAATGTACTCATTGTAGAATTTATCTGAGCTCCTCCTTACTGGTGTGTCATCATAGAGTGGTTAGTCAATGATATGAATAAGAGTGCTGTATTGTTTATAGTTTGTTCTTTACTTGCCTGTTAGTTTGATATTTTAAGGATATTGCCTTCTATTTTTGTCAAGAAGATCATTTAATCAGTGTATATGTTCCTAGGAACTTGACTGAGCTCGACATTCCAGACTGCATAACTGAGGATGTTGGTGGAGGTTGGTTGAGCGGCTTTCCTGAGAACTTTGGCTCACTTGAAGTACTAAACTTTGCTGGTCTCAACAGTGATGTCAGTTTTGGTGACCTGGAGAGACTTGTTTGTCGATGCAAGTCGTTAAGGGTTCTGAAGGTAAATGAGAGTATTACCTTGGACCAGATGCAACGCTTGCTTGTACATGCTTCTCAACTAGTGGGGCTGGGAACTGGCTCCTTCCTGCAAGAACTTACTCCTCGCCAATTTGAAGAGATTGAAACTGCATTCAGTAACTGTAAAAATCTCCAAATTCTTTCGGGTCTATGGGAAGCAGCTTCCCTCTATCTCCCTGTTCTTTATGGAGCTTGTGCTGGTCTGACTTTCTTGAATTTGAGTGAAGCGCCCATCCAAAGTGGTGAATTCGCGAAGCTTCTTTCTCACTGCCCTAATTTACGACGTCTTTGGGTAAGCTGTGATAATTGATCTGGCTTACTAGCTTCAACTGTGGAAAAACTGATCACCATAAAATATGGAGTGATAGTAAACACACCATTCACTCTAAAGCCTGTAGTGCACCAATTACACCGTGCAGCTAGTGCACAACTAATTATTGTTTTCATATATGTTCATGAAAATAATAATATTATTAAGTGAAAACACTATTACTTACCAACTATTACATTATAGTAAAACAACTAATATAATTTTTTTAATGCAGATTCAGTTTAATGGTGAAACTGGTGCATAAAAGTTTTTACCTAATGTCCATCTTTCTGTCTAAAGTTGTTATATTCGTATGTAGGTGATCGACACAGTTGAAGATAAGGGACTTGAGGCAGTTGGATACAGTTGTCCCTTGCTTGAAGAACTCCGAGTCTTTCCTGCTGATCCTTTTGACAGACACCATCGTGATGGGGTGACCGAGACCGGGTTCTTGGCAGTCTCTCGTGGCTGCCGCAGACTCCACTATGTTCTCTACTTCTGTCGCAGGATGACTAATGCAGCTGTTGCAACCATAGTTCAGAATTGCCCCGATTTTACTCACTTTCGTCTTTGCATCATGAACCCTGGCCAGCCCGATTATCTCACTAATGAACCCATGGATGAGGCCTTCGGTGCTGTGGCTAAAACCTGCATTAAACTGAAAAGGCTCTCAGTTTCGGGCCTTCTAACTGATCTCACATTCGATTATATAGGCAAGTATGCCAAAAATCTCGAGACACTGTCTGTAGCTTTTGCTGGGAGAACTGACCGGGCGATGCAGAATGTTCTGGAAGGTTGTCCTAAGCTGAGAAAGCTTGAGATAAGAGATTGCCCCTTTGGGAATACTGCCTTACTCTCTGGTCGAGATAAGTATGAAATGATGCGATCATTATGGATGTCATCGTGTAACATAACAGTGAAGGGATGCAGGCAACTTGCAAGCGAGATGCCAAGATTGAACGTCGAAGTTATCAGAGAATTGGGAAGTGATGAGAATCAAGCTGATAAGGTTTATGTCTATCGTTCAGTTGCAGGGCCAAGAAAGGACGCCCCACCATTTGTTCTCACACTTTGACAATAAAGGAAACGAATTCATGGTTTGTGTTATTCTTACACCTGCTTTTAAAGGTTCTAATAACTTCTAGAATGATGTTATTGGTATGCTTGCAGGACAATTATCCTATATGTAAAGTGTGTGCAGGAAGATACTCTCTTTGAAAATGGAGTTTCAGTAAAGTATAAACGAGAGAGGTGCATATATTTATATCGATGAAGAACAGATGTGAATTGGTTATCAAAGCCTTAATCATAGCACATTTTCTTTATCAATTCTTCGATAGAAATGACAGGAGATCAGAGATACTCTAGCACGTCTGTTTCGAACAAGAGAAGATCTCGCTCCCCAGTTTGATTATTCTTATTTTGTATTATTGTATTGCTAGTGGTTTAAGTATGCAAGAACGATTAACAGTCTTGATCAGAAGACGCATTTGCGGCGAGTTTCAGCTTATCTGCAAACTCTTGTCTGAAGTTTAGAGTTTGTACTCAGGTTGGAACCTGATGTAGTTATTTATGTTGTTAATTAGAGAATGCTTCCAGTTTTAACTTCATTTCTGAAAGTCTCTCAGATGCTGACTAATCTGGATTCAAGATAATCAGGTAATGTTGTTTAGGTTAATGTGTACTGTGTTATTTGTCTTTAATCATCAGCTTGTTTTTTTTTCTTTTTTTTTTCCCCTTGAGTTTTTATTAATTTTTCTATCTCAAGTAATTGTCGATATATCTTGCATCTAGTGCAAAATGTTCCTTTTTTTTTTTTAAACAAAGAAGGCACCATATAGAAATGCATGCCTTCTCTATTTAATTTTGCACATAGTGCTTCAGCTTCGCCTTTGCGCTTTAAGAGCAGAGCAGACATTTAAAGGAGTTGAGCAATTTCTATAAAAACAAAATTCACCATGAGATAATTCTGACACTTCTAAAACCATCAATTATAATAGAAATTTTAATTCATTCCAAAGCAGCAGGTTACCTAGATAAAAAAAACATTGCAAGCCTATATAGCGCTTATACAGTTCATAAATATTGTGGTATCACATTATGTGTAATGGTATCATTGAAAAAATTGCGGTATCGGTTGACAAGTATCATGTATCAGTGTATATAAATTGTTGTATTCATTTATGTGTGAAATTATATTTTGTATTTTTTTTCAAATCGTATGGGATAAAAATTATTATGTGAGCGTTTTACAAATTTTATTGTTTCTTTGAGAGAAAACTTTGGTGATAGAATAAATACTGGAGTACTATTTTTTACCATATTAGTTAATACAAGTTGTGATATCATTTTACATGGGTAATGGTATCAGTGAACGTTAAATTTTAGTACTATACTGCGCAAAGAAATTTGGCCTAGGTAATTGGGTAGGATAAAGGGATTAAGGGACCAAGCTGAATATGAGTGGGCCGAAAAAAAAAAAAAATCATAATATGAAACTGTTTTATGGTAGTCCTGCCCTAAATAAATTACCCTCTTTAATATGTTCGAAAAATTTACATATTTTTCTCTTTCTTTGAACACCAATACACTTTATTTTTCGAAATAAACACACTAATTTTATAAAGGTGTGATGCCAAAAGCAGAAAGGAGGGAGGGATTCACAGCACATGGTGGGGTGAAGATATCAACGACCAAAGTTGGGTTGAAAGCACCACTTTCTCTTTAATCCTTTTCTTTCGCCTAACTAAGAGGGGGCCAAACTCTCTCATAATCAAATTAAGTTGTAATTGCATATTCTATTCAACATCGTTCCATAAATAATAGTTTGGATTCCATTCAATATAACCCGCGAGAGTTTGGAACATCGAAATTTTATTATGAAAGTCTAACTCTACACTTAAAATCCAGGTTGCAAGTGAGAGGATTGCCTAGACTTATAAGTCCACTCAAGACCACACTCAATATCGATGTGAGATATCTTTATATATATTAAGCACTATTTAAAGATATATATATATATATATATATATATATTAAGCACTATTTAAAGATAAACTTGAGATTGTTAAATTAAAAGAAAAAGTAAACCCCATTCCAATTCTTTAATTCATGATTATAATGCAGATGATGTATACTCATTTAAAAAATAAAATTTGTACTGCCTCCACCCCTTAAAATTTGGGGTATTTTTAAGATATATGGATTAAAAAATTATGTGATGAATAGACCGAGATTGTGAAATAAAAAAAGTTTAAAATATTTTTATTTTGAAATGCACAAATTTTTCTGGAACGAATTAAATACAAAATAAATAAACTTTTTTGGAAATTGTAATAATACCGTTTGAAGTTTGGTAAAAAAATCAATTGACATATTAATTCTTATGATTGAGTGTTTCACAGAAACAAAAATAATAAAATAAAGAATGAACCATTTATGTTCCTTTTTTCTAACCCAACGTGATTATTTGTTAACCTGGTCACTGCACTCCTCACTTGAGTGAGTAATCCGGGTTCGATCATCTTTGGGAACGAATAAGAGGGAAATATAAGATTGATTTGAAAATATGAGTGTACAGAGGGAGTATAATTTTATTTGCATTCAATTTACTATAATCATCGTATCTTGTTAGAATTTTGCGATAATTTGTTCATCTAAAAAGATGGAAAACCATGGTCCATAATCATTCAATGCATACACTTTCACAGATCCAAGAACTGGATCTCGTATTTCCTGATGGGCCACCATTCCTTCATATCTTCCCTACCCATTTAATAAGCCTCACTTCCACTCTATCTACACTCATTTCAATATGCCTTCAAACAATAATACACTATTTTGTTTTATCCTTATTTACATATCCAACACATGAAAATGTGAGCATGTTTTACTCTCAATTTATCATCACCACTGATGTAGAAATCGGCCTAGACGTTCTCTTGTCGACCCGATTTCTGCAAAATCGACAATTCTAGGTATTTTCGGGTCTAGAAGGCCTCTAGACGACCTAGGCGGCCCAAATTTTGTATTTTTATTTTATAAAAAATTAAAAGAAAAAAACTAGGCGGCCAAAAAGCGCCCGATTACCGATTTCTGACTTCTACAACCTTGATCATCACACCTGATTTCACGAAATGAGATCCGCAAAACTGTTCCACAATATTTTGAAAAAAGTTCAAAAGACGGCGAAAATGGCTTTGAAACAACATGTAGCAGCTGAAAACCAACAGACAGAAGAAATAGAGAATTAAAGAGAAGATAAAAGCCATCACATTCATTGTAAATGAGGGAATGATGCCAAGAAACACTGATGGTCATCCATCATTCACATGCTCATTGCAGGTCATGACATTTCCATGTGCAATAATGCCTATACTAGAATATCCCATTTTCTGTACTACCACTCTATTATGAAGTTATGACACTATGCAATGATGCCAAATGCATCTCTCCATCTTCATTCTCATAGAGTCTCTTCATATTTTTCATTGTTTTAATTTTTTATGGCAGGGCATTGTATGAATCCTCAGAAGTTGAACACCAATTAAGCAACAAAAACTGTATGAGGACTGTGAAACCAAAGTTAACTATATCATTTTGCCTGCTAAAAGTTTATTAGTGGAAGAGGGCAGTTTTATTGAACTCTATTTCTGTTACAAAGTAAACAAGAAAAGAAAATCTATAACCCTTATGCCTTTTAAATGTGTGACAACCAACACAAAAGCAACTATGCTTAGATTTACAAAACAATAATTCTTCAAAGAAAACCTCTAAAACAATCAAAAATGCAAGAATCCATGCAAGATGCTGCTTAATCTATTGGAAGTTAACTTTCTGACAATCTTTTTAGCATCAGATACTTCAGCTTCAGCTAGCTTTTCGACGTTTTTCAAGTAGCCTGAATTGGATATCTTCTTTCTTGCACTATTGCTACTTGTCAATGACATCAATATAGAAAGCAAAAGTTTTTTGTTACCTGCATTGGCCTTTCCGGGGTCAAGCATTTGCAGCAGCAATCGAATGTTCTGATCATTCTGCATGAACTTCTTACGGTTTTTAGGTAGTATGATCATGCTGGATATTGTTTCTGCAGCTATTTCTCGGATTTCAATCGACGCTGAGTCGAGGAATTTAACAAGAACTGGCAGAAATCCTGCATCCCCCATTACTTTCTTGCCTTCCTCTGATGTTCCAGATAACCAAAATGATGCCTTTAATGCCAATTCTTGGACAGAAACTTCGCCATATCGTAGAAAATAAATTATATGGTCCATAAATCCATAATTTATCAGCAAATTCAATGATTTCTCAGATGAACAGCATATGTTCACAATTCCTCTAAAAGCCATGTCCCTGGTTTTCAATGAAAAAGACGATTTGGGATCCAAGATTCGCACCAATGCTCGAATCCCTCCTCCTTGAATTATCAATTCTCGAATAGATTCATCTCCAGAAGCCATAGTTTGCAATAAATCAAGAGAGCTTATCTTGATCACTTCATCTTTAGACCTTGCAAGCTCAACAAATTGAGAAATTGCCCCTTCTTCAACCACAAACCTCTTAATTTCTGCGACCCCAACAAGATTTTTCAACACCCCACAAGCTAAACCGATCAATTCACCATCGCCATTCTTGCCACATATATTCAACAGCGCAGTTACTCCACCATGTGCAGAAACCGACCACGCATTGTCTGAATTCTCCGTGACTTTCATCAAACACCTGGCGGAGAATTCTTTACTATTTCCACTCCCAGATTCAAGAACCCTAATCAAGGGAGCAATTATCCCTGCAATGATCAATACACTCTTGTAAGACTGAAACCCTGAAATCAGAAATACTGATTTCGCAGCCTCTTCTTGAATTTCACCATCTTTAAATTCAAGAAAATTTACAAGAAAGCCAACAATATTATCAAGCTCTAGGGCAATCTTCATATACCTTTCATCTCCTTGAATGACATCATTAAAAGCAATCAGGGCTTGTTTCTTCATATCAGTACTTCCAATTTTGAACCTAGATAATATATCGACAACATAAAACCTCATATCATCTCTTGACGCCGAAACACTGGGCTTTGATACCACGATCGCGTCGCTTTGTGCAAGCAACCCCACAGCATAAATATCGGAAATATTCTTAATATGGGCATCTAATGTTGCAGATACGATGTTGAGATCACTTTGCATGAGAAGCTTCCCAGAGTAGGAAAGCTCCAAGCATTGCTTCGCAAGCGCATCGCATTTATGGAGAGTGGCCAAAATTGAATCCAAAGTAATGGGGAGCGAGAGAGGCTCGGTGGATTCGAAGTTTTTAATGGCGGTGAGGTTGGAGAAAAGCTCTTCGACTCTGAACCTAATGGATTGCCATTTTGCAGAGAAGACTTTGATTGAATGAGAAACAGTAATTAATGAAGAAATTATTGCAATAGCCTCGTCTAGTCTAGTCGTTGGTTGATCATCTTCGCTCATTTTCTGTAAGTTTTTCACTGTGCCAGCGGCGAATCAGATTCGATTAATGTTGCTGATCTTCTCATGATACTAAAAAGTAGGCCTACGCAGTGCTGATCTTATGCGTGTGTAACTGAATTCTTAATCTTAAATATTATATATATATATAAATATAAATGTGTGTGAAATGATTATAATTCAACTAGGATGCGGTTCAAAAATCATAATTTTATTACCGGTATTCCCTTTATTCATTAAATTTATACTTTTTTTTTTTTTACATTCATAAAAAAATATACTCTTTTATTTATAAGGTACTAACTTGTACACTCTTTTTATTTAAACATTTCACACTATTACTATATTTATCATAGTAATTTAAAAGATGAAAGAATTATTATAAAAATTGTATAAATTCAAGTTAAAAAGAAATTTTTAAATTTTAAACAAAATATTCCCTCCATCCAATAATAATTTGCACATTTTCATCTATAACAGTTTTAAAAAATAAACTTTTAAATAAAGAATGATTATAGAAATTGTGTAAATTCGGGGATGTAATTAAAAAAATGATTATACAAATTGTGTAAATTCAGGGATGTAAAAGAAAACTGCCGTCTAGTAATTTAAAAAGATGAAATTTTAAATAAAGAATTTTATCAAAATTGTGTAAATTCAAGGAGTTAAAAAATAAGTTTTTAAATTTTAAATAAGGTATTCCCTCGGTCCAATAATAATTTACACATTTTCATTTATAGTAATTTTAAAAAATGAATTTAAATAAAAATAATTAAGAAATTATGTAAATTTGGGGATATAAAAGAAAACCGCCGTCTGTGGGAATCGAACCCACGACCACATGGTTAAAAGCCATGCGCTCTACCGGCTGAGCTAAGACGGCCATGTTTCACCTCGAAAACCATTTAAAACAATAATTTAACAATTCTTCGTTCAACGATAATTCTTGTGTTTTTTTTTTTTTCTTCTAAGTTCATCTCTCACAAAAATTCGTTTCCCTTATGCGCGAGACAACCCTAGGTGCAAAGCTCGCTAATCCATCATAATTTGCCAACGCTATCCTGAGTTATCCCTGAAGAAGGCTGAGAATTTCCCATTGATCCAATATGCTGAGAGTAGCTGGGAGGAGGCTTTGTTCTCTGACATGGCGATCTGGCCGCACTTCCTCGGCAGCATCCGTATCCAGGAGTCCATTCGCCGCCGCTGATTCACCATCAGATGAGCACGCTGTTTCTTCACCCGCGGGTTCATTTTCCCTCATTAACTCCTTCCCCAATCACATCAGAGGTTCATTTCTTTTTTCTGTTTTTTTTTTTTTAATCAATCGCGGTAAATGTGAAAGATCGGACTAATTACGAATTAGATGTTCAAAGTTAGGGCAAAATTATGTGTGTACATAAGGCTCTCTTTGTATCGATTGTGTTATTGATTTAATTGGTCTCACTGTTTTGGGTTCACATCCCTCCTTCCGCAATCACATCAGAGGTTCATTTCTTTTCTCTGGTTCTTTTTATCAATCGCTGTAATTGTTAAAGATCGGACTAATTACGAATTAGATGCTGAAAGTTAGGGCAAAAATATGTGTAGTTATTTTTAATGGCACAGCGGAATTACATGTGGATGTGGTATCCTGTTGTTTCTTCAGATGACATAAGGTTCTCTTCGTATCGGTTGTGTAATTGATTTAATTGGTGTCAGTGTTTTGGGTTCATTGCGTGCCTGCCTTTTCAATTTATGTGGCAGTTGATCTGAATATTGGTTAATTGCGTATTGGAGGCTGGAGCGTTTAAGTCCTGATGCTATTCAGTTTGGGAGTCTAGTTAATACTTAATAGTTTATTCATGCCATTTGTGTTCACTGGTATGTTCAATCATATCGAGGGTTATCAAGGACTTGTGGGTGAGATCCTTTGCCCCTTCCTGTATGCAATTTTTTTTGTGGCGAAAATTCCTGGTCTTTGTTTTGGAGTTGTTTATCTTTACTGTTTCTTTTCATCATTGCCTTTTTTTTTCTGCACTGTGTAAAGTACCATAATAAATTTGTCAAAATAACATTCTCCTGTCATTTGGTGCTGTAGATGTTTATATGTTGGCTAAAAGTGGGCCTTTATGGTATAGAAAGTATCATGTAAATATCCTAATTTACTGCTAATATACTAAATTTCCACTGGCGATTTCGTTAAAGTGATTGATATTGTTTTTTGATGAATATTTCCTGTGATTGACTAGGTTTTTTTAGCTTTCTGAAGGATGTCATCACTTCACTTTGTGGGGTTATAACATTAATCATCACTTTTACTCAATCTCCGCATTGACATGTCTTTTGGCTCATCATATAATCTGAATGCTTCAGTCTAAAAGCTAAGCAACACACTATTTTTTTTTTCAAACCTTGTTTCTTCTCATTAAATTCCCTATTGCACGTGTGTTTGCACCATCATAGCTAAATTTATTTGTAGAGAGAGCTCAACTATATGTTTTAATAACATTGCTCGTATTGGACGTCATTTGTTTTTGTTCCAAATTGTTACTCCATTAAATTTTTTATTAACCTTCATGTATTCCTTGTGTGGATTCTGTGTGCACGTTATCTTGAATGCACATTTTGCTGGTGTCCTTATCTCCTCTTTGTTGTATTGTGATTTAAGAAATGTCTGACCCTCTCCCATCTGACCCCAGATTTCTCATTAAAATGCTAGACTTTTGCTCTTGAAAAGATGCGCTGTGTAGTGTATGCTAATATAACAATGCTTTCCAGCTCTTACCTAATAAAGGTGGCTATGATATTTACCTTTTTCTGAACTTTTCAGGTTTGTCTTCTAATGCCGTAGCGCCTGGACAAGACATCGATCTGGTACCAAATATCCCAGCTACGGTGGCGGCAATCAAGAATCCCAGTTCGAAGATTGTCTATGATGAACACAACCACGAGCGATATCCTCCGGGTGATCCAAGCAAACGTGCATTTGCCTACTTCGTTTTGACGGGAGGCAGGTTTGTTTATGCATCATTGGCCCGTCTCCTGGTACTAAAACTTGTCTTGAGCATGTCTGCCAGTAAAGATGTCCTTGCTCTTGCTTCACTTGAGGTAGATCTATCTAGCATCGAGCCCGGGACAACTGTTACCGTGAAGTGGCGTGGGAAGCCAGTCTTCATTAGACGTCGAACTGAAGATGATATCAAGTTGGCCAACAGCATCGACGTTGCCTCGCTCCGTGATCCCGAAGAGGATGCTGTTAGAGTTAAGAATCCGGAGTGGCTCGTTGTTATCGGGGTGTGCACTCATCTGGGGTGCATTCCTTTGCCAAATGCAGGTGACTTTGGTGGTTGGTTCTGCCCGTGCCATGGGTCTCATTACGACATATCCGGTAGGATTCGCAAAGGTCCTGCACCATTCAACCTGGAGGTTCCCACTTACTCCTTCTTGGAGGAGAACAAGTTATTGATTGGTTGAGTAATTATCTTGTTAGGGATCTCATACACAAAGCCTGGAGAAGCCAGAATCTGGGGAGTTTTCAATTTTTTTGTAATTTGTAATGTTATCTTTTACAGTTGTTCTTTCATGTTAGACTTTAGCGGCCATGATAAGGGCTTGGATTTTTGAATAATGGTGGATTTCTTAAAGAGTTGGTCATAAGATTTGTGGAATAAATACGTTGTTGTGGCAATTCCTTATTTTTCATTCGAATTTTTTGCTTGATTCTCATAATATAATTTGTCAATGTTGTGTTTATGAAGCCTCTTATCTTTTCTTGAATTTTATTTCGAGGAAGCAATTCCGAATTTGTAAATGGGAATATTATAAATGGGTTTAATTCTAACTAGGTGGGCTAGCTTACCTGACTATTGAGCTTCTTACTTGAGTGAGTGATTTGGATTAGATTTTCTTTGGGAATGAATTGAGAGTGAAATATAAGAATGACTTGAAGATATTTATGGAGTGTGAGGAGACTTAATTATAATAACAATATTCCAATCTTTGAACTAATTGCAATTTGATACACATATTTTGTCTTCAACCGACATGTGATGATGCATCATGCTTGAAAATGTGTCTACGATTTTTGCACGACACATGTAACTAAATAATGGCGTATTAATTATTTTCTAATTACATTAAAATAAAAAAATTATAGGAAAAACATCTATTAAAAACTGATTTGTATACATTCAGGCTTTTATTGTAATGTATGTATTATGATCGGGTTATTCTTTAAAAATATGGATCATTGATTTTATTGATTACCCAGTCAAAATCATATTCCTAAAGTTAAAGTAATAGTTTTAGCATAGAAAAATGTTGTGTAAAGGAGAAGTAAGCATCAATATCAATTAATATAATTTCAAAATAAATAATGACACACTAAATATTTTCTAATTACATTAAAATAAAAATTATACACCCATGCTTTCATTGTAATGAACATATAATGAATATAGTGTGTGCTGCCTTAGGTTGGGCAGTCCTCAAATTAAAAGAAGAGGAAAAGAAAACCGCCGTCTGTGGGAATCGAACCCACGACCACATGGTTAAAAGCCATGCGCTCTACCGGCTGAGCTAAGACGGCCAGATGACAAATTTCGACTTTAAAGTAATTAGAAATCAATTTAATAATACATCGTTCAACGATAACTCTGATATCCTTTTTTGTTAAGTTCATCTCACAAAAATTCGCTGCTCCTGAGAACCCTAGGTACAAAGATCGCTAATCATCATAATTTGCCAACGGTAATCCTGATTATCCCCGAGGCTGCGAATTTCCCATTGAACGAATATGCTGAGAGTAGCTGGGAGGAGGCTCGGTTCTCTAACATGGCGATCTGGCCACACTTCCTCGGCCGCATCCGCATCCAGGAGTCCATTCGCAGCCGTCGATTCACCATCTGATGAGCGCGCTGTTTCTTCACCCGCGGGTTCATTTTCCCTAATTAACTCCTTTCCCAATCACATCAGAGGTTCATTTCTTTTATCTGGTTTTTTTTAATCAATCGCGGTAATTGTGAAAGATCGGACTAATTACGAATTAGATGTTCAAAGTTAGGGCAAAATTATGTTGCTCTTATTTCTAATGGCGCGACGGGATTACATGTAGTATCCTGTTGCTTCTTCAGATGACATTAGGTTCTCTTTGTATCGGTTGTGTAATTGATTTAATTGGTCTCAATGTTTTGGGTTCATTGGTTGCCTGCCTTTTCAATTTATGTGGCATTTGATCTGTATATTGGTTAATTGCGTATTGGAGCGTTTAAGTCCTGATGCTATTCATTGGGAGTATAGTTATAAGTTATTCATGCCATTTTGTGTGCACTGAATTACATGTGGTATCCTGTTGCTTCTTCATATGACATTAGGTACTCTTTGTATCGGTTTTGTAATTGATTTAATTGGTCTCAATGTTTTGGGTTCATTGGTTGCTTGCCTTTTCAATTTATGTGGCATTCGATCTGAATACTGGTATGTTCAATCATATCAAGGACTAGTGAGTGCGATCCTTTGCCCCTACCTTCATGCAACTTTTTTGTGGGCAAAATTTCCTGGTCTTTGTTTTGGAGTTGTTTATTGGACTGTTTCTTTTCAACATTGCCTTCTTTCTGCACTGTGTAAAGTACCATAATAAATTTGTCAAAATAACATCCTCCTGCCATTTGATGCTGTGGATGTTTATATGTTGGCTAAAAGTGGGCTTTTATGGTATAGATTGTTTATGTCTATTGTTTAGAAACAACCATGTTCATATCCTAATTTACTGGTGAGAAATGGAAGTACATATTCATAGTTTAGGCAAGAGATAAAAAAAAAAAATCTACAATAACCTCTGGATATGATCTTTGCGATGGGATCAGAAAAAGGAGATAATGTTTTAGTACGTAATCTGAAGCCCTGGCTTGTGTGGGACAAAAAACTTGCTGACTTGAATGAATTTATGATGGAGTACTAAATAATTTTGTTTTTAAGCTCTGTATCTTGTAGTACATCTAATTAATGGACATGCAAGGAGTTTCAAGATATGTTTCTCTCTCAATGTCAGCTGGACTAAATTTCCACTGGTGATGGAGGTCTTTGTTAATGTGATTGAAATTCTTTTTCGGGAATATGTCCCGTGATGGATTAGGCTTCTTTTTAAGGTTTCTGTAGGATGTCATCACCTCACTCTTAGCTCCCCATATTAATTCCATTGTATCACTTGATTCACTTTTGCCCATGAATGTCTGTGTAGGATATAACATTATCATCATACTTTCACTTAATGTGCGCATTGACATGTCTTTTGGCTCATCATATAATCTGAATGCTTCAGTCTAAAAGCTAAGCTTTTTACTCAAGCCTTTGTTTTTTCTGAGTGTCCTTGACTTGCCATTTGTATTATCATTTTTGTCTTATTTTTCTCCGTATTTCTTCTCATTAAATTCCTTCTGCACATATTGCTCGTGTGACTGCACCATCATAGCTAGATTTATTTATAGTGAGAGCTCAACTGTATGTTTTATTAACATTGTCGTTTGGGATGCAATTTGTTTTTGTTCTAACTTTTTGTTAAATTTTCGCTTAACCTTCACCATATTCCTTGCGTGGATTCTGTGTGCACGACTGCACGTTTATCTTGAATGCACATTTTGCTGGTGTCCTTATCTCCTCTTTGTTGTATTGTGATTTAAGAAATGTCTGACCCTCTCCCATCTGACCCCAGATTTCTCATTAAAATGCTAGACTTTTGCTCTGGAAAAGATATGCTGTGTAGTGTATGCTAATACAGCAATGCCTTCCAGCTCTTACCTAATAGAGGTGGCTATGATATTTACCTGTTTTTGAACTTTTCAGGTTTTTCTTCTAATGCTGTAGCGCCTGGACAAGACATCGACCTTATACCAAATATCCCAGCTACGGTGGCTGCAATCAAGAATCCCAGTTCAAAGATTGTCTATGATGAACACAACCACGAACGATATCCTCCGGGTGATCCAAGCAAACGTGCATTTGCCTATTTCGTTTTGACAGGAGGCAGGTTTGTTTATGCATCATTGGCCCGTCTCCTGGTACTAAAACTTGTCTTGAGCATGTCTGCCAGTAAAGATGTCCTTGCTCTTGCTTCACTTGAGGTAGATCTATCTAGCATCGAGCCCGGGACAACTGTTACAGTGAAGTGGCGTGGGAAGCCAGTCTTCATTAGACGTCGAACTGAAGATGATATCAAGTTGGCCAACAGCATCGACGTTGCCTCGCTCCGTGATCCCGAAGAGGATGCTGTTAGAGTTAAGAATCCGGAGTGGCTCGTTGTTATTGGGGTGTGCACTCATCTGGGGTGCATTCCTTTGCCAAATGCAGGTGACTTTGGTGGTTGGTTCTGCCCGTGCCATGGGTCTCATTACGACATATCCGGTAGGATTCGCAAAGGCCCTGCACCATTCAACCTGGAGGTTCCCACTTACTCCTTCTTGGAGGAGAACAAGTTATTGATTGGTTGAGTAATTACCTTGTTAGGGATCTCATAAAAAAAGACTGGAGAAGCCACAATCTGGGGAGCTTTCAACTTATTTGTAATTTGTAATGTTGTCTTTTACAGTTGTTTTTCATGTTAGACTTGAGCGGCCATGAAAAGGGCCGGTTTTTTTGAAAAATGGTGGATTATTAAGAGTTGGTCGTAAGATTTGTGGAATAAATACGTTGTTGAGGCAATTCCTTATTTTTCATTCAATTTTTTTTGCTTGATTCTCCCAGTTTACTTGGTCAATATTGTGTTTATTAAGCCTATTATCTTTTCTTGAATTTTATGTAGAGGAAGCAATTTTAAATATTAGCTCAACAACTCCTTGTTTTTCATTCAATTTTTTTGCTTGATTCTCATAATATACTTGGTCAATATTTTGTTTATTAATCAACTGGAAAATAATTCTAATGTTGAGTGGCTGCAATCAAGATATTTTATGTAGAGGAAGCAATTTCGAATGTTGGCAACAAACTATTCAGACAAATAATTCTAAGTTTACTTTTTGGGGTAAAAATTAATGTGTTGAAGTAAGGCTTTTATCTTTAGAAATGTAGACATGATTATAAGATTACTTTTAGGCGTAAGACTCTCATTTGGTGTGGTAAGGCGTTAATCTTTATAAATGTAGCAGCATAATAGAAACAACATATTATGCTGCCTGGAAAATATAATGTTGCTCTTATAAATGTCGCAATGTGATAACAGCAGCCTCAACACTCAGCATTCATGGATCGGAACTAACTTTAGTGCTCCTCCGTAAGTTGTAGGAAGTTGACTCTGATCGATATCTTGGAGTAAGGTTGCTTCCACCTTGCTCTTCTCCACAAAAACAATCTGCATTTGATATCCATTAATTACAATATTTGAGAACACTAAAGTGTTCAGATAGTTTTGCGACAGACATTAGAAGGAAAATGTTTTCAGACAAGGCAAAACAGACATAGAGAGTAAGAGAACTAGAGAAGAGACCTTTTTGCTGGTGTTTTTGTCAATGAAAGGGTGCACCATCTTCCACGCAGTCATGAATATGTAAGGCACATTGACCATGAACAACTTGCCCAGCCTCTCAGGGTAGCAATCCTGTCACAAAATCAAGGAGATGTAGTCTGATGCTCTATTAGTATGCATTTGATGATTCATGAATATAAAAATGAAGTCCTTGCCTGCAAAATAGTTAGTGCAGCAAGATATCCACGGATGTCACTGTTAGTATAACCCCATCCTTCTACGTCTGCTATGGCAGTGAACTTCTCATGTCCACTCGGCATTCTGAAATAAACAGTGTTGAAGAATGAGGCTAAATGAGTTGGTGCCACTCAACTGGAAAATAATTTTGTTGATTTTCATGGAGGAAAGATGTGGATAATCAGTCAATATCCTTGCATGATAGGTTTGTATTTCCCAATTTCTATGTACAGAATGAGGACTAGCGTGATATGAAACCAACTACATTACCTTTCACTGATTTTATCCAAGGTGAAGGTAACATAACCTGTGACAAAATGAGGAAACAATAATAAGCGCAACAGCATACTTAATCAAATGCTCAAATGAATACATAGTGGTGATGGAAGATAACAGTACACTAGTCCAATGCACTAATGAGTATCTGATTTTAGTTAGGAAACCTCACTGGAAATAGAAAACACTTTCATCCGAAATGGTATAGTTTTACGTTTAATCTTTTTATGGTTTTTTCTAAATCTAGGTCAAAGACATATCATTGAAAACAAGTACTAGCATAATACTCAAAAGAAAAGCAGGACCTAGATTGAAAAGAACAACGCTCAAAGAAAAGCAGAACCTAGAATAAATCTTCATTTAAAAAGTCAAGAAAATTGGTTGAAATTTCTTTCTTTTATTGCTTACGCTTAAACTCTTCAACGGTTGTGGGCTTATGCAGGGCAGCAAAGACAACGACAATAGGGCGTCCAGTCTTATCATATCCTTGCATAAATAACTTGTTATGGGCAATATTATTAGAAATTTCAGCTGGAGATATGAAACCATTTGGAACAAATTCTCTCCTCCATTTTAGATACTTCAAAAACATAGCTGATGCCTTTTCAACGTCTAGATCACGAGCTCGGAGAAATCTCCGGATCATCAAGTCATCCACATCCTGCAACCCCAAAAACATAGCTTCAATATTCAGATGAGTAACAAGTATAGTTCCTATGGCCATTAAAGTAAATTATTGTAAGTTATTTAGGTGCTTTTTTCGAAAAATCTTTTGTTTATAAATTGGGAAGTGACAGCGTGGTATCAGGGAAAGGAGAGAAGAAAGACAGGAGGGGGGGATTTGATCTGAAGATCCCCAAGTAAATGATCAGATAATTAGAAATTCAACTATTGGACGAATTCTTCTTTCTATTTGACAAACTATTTAGCAGAAACAATGGACATCATTATTGAGACTTCTCCAAGAGATCACCCTTCATTACTAAAGCAACTTCACAAAATTAGCCGTACTCTAGTCACTTCTCTCTGTCGAATCAACATGTTACGGCCGAATAAAATGCAACCAAACTAGTGAGGTTGTTAAAAGGCAAAAGCATTATCCATCTAATAATGTACTTAAACATGTTTTTATCAGGTTGATTGCTGCACATGACTTGTACACTCATATGCTACGAGCTGCTAAAGGTCTTTGAAGAGAGTGAAGCATCAATTTCCTAAGGGGAAATCAATGAAATGCAAAACAACTTCAGTCCCCAGATCATTTCAAGTCTTAGAATCTACAACAACATTTTCCTTATCAAGATCACTGATCCAAAATTCAATTTTAAGAACCGTACCATGGAATGAAATTCCACAAATAACACAACCGATAAAAACACAAATCTGGCGACAGATGAAATTATAAGTCAAATTTGAATCTGAATTGCGTTTAAATTATCGGAGAAACTAAATAAGCAAATAATGTTTGACATCATGTGGTCTAGTGTGAAGTGAAAATGAAGAAGATCAAAGGCGACCTTGACAGAGGGATCTTGCTTTTGGACAACTGCCTTCATGATTTCAATTTTTTCCCGCTCAATCTCTTCTCCGTTTTCAGGGTTGAGCTCCTCTTCTTTGACATTTCCCGTCGTTAGAGACTGAAATTTCTGGCGCAGATACGAACTCATCCCTTTTCTTAACCTAGTTTTCTCTCTCTAGACTCTAGCAGCAAGAGAGAGAGAGAAACCAGGCTCAAAGCTTATGAACAGAAGAGGTCTCCATCTTCGTATTAAAGAGAGAAGCGAGAGCAATAATGGTCGTAGTTGGTGTAGGTTGTCCCAAATTTTGGTGTACTCAAATTTATTCTCACATTTGGAAGTCGTTTCACCACGTTGCACACCGATCCTCCATTGTTGACTCGCAATTGCATCGGCGAAACCAGAAAATTTTTAAATTATGCCCTGTTAATTTTCTTTGAATAATAAACTAGTAATAATTATTGGTGAAAGCGATATGCAACTATCAGCTACATTGATTGGATCATGACATTTTGTTGATTTCATACATTTAATTGATGCGATGCAAGAGGATAAATACATATTTGTGTGGACACGGCCCCTTATATTGATTGCTGTACAGCCAACAATTTATAGTATCCCATCTGTACAAAATTAATAAACTTTGCCCACAATTTTTTTTTTTTCATTTTAATTCTAGCTTTAAAAATTTGTTCAATTTTCAAATTCCTTCAATTTTTTTAAATTATGGAATTTTAGTTTTTAATATTTTAGATTCTGTGAAAAAATGAAGATGCCCCTGTGTTTCTTGAATGGGAGGTTGTTGTGCTGTGGCACAATTTTCGAACGTTGTCCCCTCTCTCATCTTCAACATTTCTCTTTTCTTCAATCTTGACATTTGAATGGGTCAATAATCTTTTATCACACAATTGGGCCATGAGTTTAATTTTATGGGCCTTCAAATAACCAATGAAATGGGCTTTCATTCAATATAGATCAAATTAATTGATAATTTGTTTTGGGCCTAAGTTAATTAAATGTGTAACAATACTTCAATTGAACTCAAATTTTACAATTTAGTTCATAATTTTATTTCAAATTTTCTATAAATTTATAACACAATCAATATTTTCACAATTTAACTAAATTAATCAATTTAGTGTAAAAGTCCATGAAATCCTAACAAATTAAACACATTAATTTCGAGCAATTTTCACATCAATCAGTGATAAATGATGAATAAAAGGAATTTTCAGGGCTTTATGGAGCGACGGTCGCGGGGGATTTCGGAGGCGACAAAGGGCGATGAGGGGTGAAGGATGCCATCACTGATAGTGCAGCAACGATAGGAGATGCCATAGTAGGAGTGAGTTCGGAGACTGGAAAAAATAGGGTTGAGGGCCTACGTTGTGGGTTTTGGTATATATTTGTATATTAGCAATTTAGCATAGACACAATTGCTATAGTATTATAAAAAAATTAACAGTATATTTTTGTATTCTATTGTATTGTCACGTTTCGACAGAAAATATGTCGATCGAAAAATCTAAAAATTATGAATAGAAACAATCAAAAAATGTGAACAATGACGTATAAAGCATATAAAAAAAAATCAATAGCACACATACATACTCAAAAGTATTGTTGCGACTCACCAAAAATACATTGATTAATAAATTATTTGTTACAATTTGAACAGTAAAAAATTAGTTAAATTACAGATAAACAATACTCATTTATAATTGATGTCCTAATTTGTGTTTTAACTCATCTCGATGCTCCATTTATAAATGCCCCTATTGGAAACTCACTCATCCTATCTCTCTCTATATATGTATTAACAATTAAGCCTACTATTCTTTTTATTTATGTTAGGAAAATAAATTAATTTATTAATATTAAATTTTTTAGATAGGATGGAATAATTTTATTGTATTAAAGTTAAAGGATTTTTATTCAACTTTCAGTTGTGTGATCTCAAATTTCTATTAATTATATAAAATATATTTAAATATTGAATGAATTCACGCTTGCCTCCGTGTTATAGAAGAAAATAAAATACTATAAATTTGTAAGTTGTAACGACTAAATCTGGTAGTCAATAAGTCGTCCACGCCTATTGTAACGGCTAAATTAATCCAGATCGGATTGCTTAGTCCAATTCATGTTGCATCTGATATTCCACTCACCGGATGATTGTCATGCGTTAAATATTAAAATTATTATTTAATTCCTCTTAATATATACAATGTAATATATTTAACACATGACAATTTTCCGGTGAGTGGAATAGCAGATGCAACATGGATTGGAACAGAGAATCTCATCCGAAATTAATCTGGCATTCCATTAGTAGTCCACGCAATTATTCATGATTCTACTGACTTTATTTGAAAAAATAGTGTGGGTATTTCTTTTGTATATTAAATATATCGTACAATTTAAATATTTATATAAAATATTACTGAATGTGATATTTTAGTAATAATTAATATAATTTTTAAAAAATATATTTAAATTGTATGATGTATTTTTAATGCACACAAAATTAAATTTAATAATAAATCATAATCTTATACTAAGTAATTTATTAGAGTAGAAGCATGGAATCTACATTCAGATAAATTAAAAGGATAAAAATAAAAAATAGATTAAATGTAGGTAGGAAATTCTTACCAACGTTGACTTACTGGACCGGATAAGTAAGTATTTTTTGCTTAGTCAAGAAAACAGGCTGACCACTTTGACCTTTGGATACGGATAAAGAAATTATGTGGCATTGACGCATACTCTCAAAATTCGGTAAAATTATAATTAATAGGATTCTCAACGTTGACTCTTTTTAGTTAAAGAGTATCACTATTTATAAATCAAAATCTTTTAAATGTATTCTCATTTATTATATATAGCACAATAAAATAAAATAAATTTAATATATATTATTAAATATACTCTATTCAATTATATAATATCTATACTCCATCATACTAAAAAATAACACATTTACACATTTTTCTCTACTTAAAAAAATTATAAAAGTCAATTAAAATCTCAAAAATATATAAGTTAAAAAATCAATTAAAGATATGAAAAATTCAAAAATGTAAAAATTAAATTATTTGAAATATAAATTAAATTCTAAAATGTTTAAAATTAAAAAAATGAAAAAATTATTAATCTAGTAAAAATAAAAAATTGTAAATAATTAAGAAATAAAATATGATCAAATAAATTTAAAAATTCAGTTCAAAAGAAATTTAAAAAACATAAAATAAAATAAATATAAAAAAATAATAATATCTTCAAAAAATCTTGTAAAGAAAAAGGCTAGCTAGAGCTTAAGTAAAACCAAAAATTATTTTTAAAAAACCATTTAAATCATCATAAATCATTAAATTAAAAATTAGTTATATTAAATTTTTTATTTATTTATAATTACATTTTAAAGATTTTTTATTAATTTCCCTGGTTAATTTTTTTTAAAATTTTTTAATTAAATTGATTTATTTTGAAATTTTAGTTGGTATATTTTAATGTATATTTTTAGATTTTATTTAATTTTTTAATTAATTTGATTTGATTTTTTTAAATATTTATCTGATTTTTAAGTATTTTTCAGATTTTAATTGATTATTTTTCTTTCAACCTTTTAATGTCTATTTTTTTAAATTGTTATTTCAGAAATTAAATATTTTTAAAAAGAATAATTAAAGTCAACAAAATTTTGAAGACAACTAAATTAATTTATTAATATTTATATAAAAATAACTTAATTATTCATATATTTATTTTTATATTTAAAATATGGGATATGTTTAAGTAATTTTTAGAATATGAGTAGTGAATCTCTTATTTAAAAATATTAATTATTCATTTATTGAAAGGGTAGTATTCGGAAATAAAGACATGAAATCCATGGAATTATTTGTTGGTAATCATAAATCTTATCCATAATTTTATCCAATAATAGTAGAAACACTCCTAATAAAAGCAAGAAAAGCTTATTAATTATTTAATTAAACTATCCTCATTTCCCGATTTTCTTGAGCGTTATCCAAAACATAATTAATTCACTTTTTATAAAAAATAAATACTCTGTGACCTCAAAACTATTTGTGTTCATGAGATGTAATGTTAAAAAAATTGTGTAAAGTTAAATAATAAAATAATAATAATTAATTTTTTAATGTAATTTATAGATTTAGTACTCTGAAAAAATATATCAACAATGACCATTGACAACCGCAATATATTTGAAAATTAAAGTCAAGATTTTCACTATAAATAGACTCGCATTTCTTTTTTCCTTCATCCTTCTTCATTTCATAGCATAATAATAGAGGTCAAAGGCTCTCTTCTTTCAAACATCCTTGTTGGATATTATTATACACCATCTGTCCAGTTCCAATTCTCTGAGGGTATAGTAGAGAAGAAGAAATGGCGGGCGGCGGAATCGGCGGCGGCACCGGAAACGGCAAAGAATATCCCGGCAATCTAACGCCGTATGTCATCGTGACATGCGTCATAGCAGCCATGGGCGGTCTTATTTTCGGTTACGATATAGGAATTTCAGGTATATATCTGTTCCAATCTTCTAATCAGTACTTGTTCACATATAATTTTTTTTCAAAATATTGGATTTATAATAATTTGGGAAATTACAGGGGGAGTAACGTCTATGGATTCATTCCTGGAGAAATTCTTTCCATCGGTGTACAGAAAGCAGAAAGCAGACAGTTCGACGAATCAATACTGCAAATTCAACAGCGAAATACTCACAATGTTCACGTCGTCGTTATACCTGGCCGCCCTATTGTCGTCGGTGGTGGCGTCCGCCGTAACCCGAAAATTCGGAAGGAAACTGTCAATGCTGTTCGGCGGGTCGCTATTCTGCGCCGGGGCTATGCTCAACGGCTTTGCGCAGGCTGTTTGGATGCTGATCGTCGGCCGCCTTCTCCTGGGTTTCGGGATCGGCTTTGCCAATCAGGTATGTATATGTCAGTCAGAGTCTCTGATTTCAATTTGAATTTGAATTGGTGACGTGACGACGTCGTTTTGATGCAGTCGGTGCCGCTTTACCTCTCTGAGATGGCGCCTTACAGATACAGAGGCGCACTCAACATAATGTTCCAAATGTCGACCACACTCGGCATCTTAGCCGCCAACGTATTGAACTACGCCTTCGAGAAACTGAAGGGCGGGCTGGGATGGAGGCTGAGCCTGGGCGGCGCGGTGGTACCGGGTCTCATAATCGGAGTCGGGTCGTTGCTCCTGCCCGACACGCCCAATTCCCTGATCGAGCGCGGCAAACAGGACAAAGCGCGATCCCAGCTGAGGAGAATCAGGGGAGTAGAAAATGTGGACGAAGAGTTCCACGATATGGTTGCCGCCAGTGAGGCCTCCAATAAAGTGGAGCATCCATGGCGAACATTTCTTCAGAGGAAGTACAGACCCCATCTCACCATGGCCATCGCCATTCCCTTCTTCCAACAGTTCACCGGCATCAACGTCATCATGTTCTACGCCCCCGTCCTGTTCAAGACCATCGGCTTCGGCAGCTCCGCCTCCTTGATGTCGGCCGTCATCATCGGCGTCGTCAATGTCGCAGGAACCAGCATTTCCATCTACGGCGTTGACAAGTGGGGGAGAAGGTTTCTTTTCATCGAAGGAGGCATTCAGATGCTCCTTTGCCAGGTATATAACGAAAAGTGCTACTCACATTTGGTTTTCGTATGTCCGCCTTAGCTAATTAGTGTTTGATTTCTGTGTTTCAGGTAGTGGTTGCGATATTCATCGGCGTGAAATTCGGAGTGAGCGGAACTGCGTCGGAATTGCCGCAGTGGTACGCAATGTTGGTGGTGGCGTTTATATGTATATATGTAATCGGATTTTCTTGGTCATGGGGGCCTCTGGGGTGGCTGGTGCCTAGTGAGATCTTCCCATTGGAGATTCGATCAGCTGCGCAGAGTCTAAACGTTGCTGTGAATATGATCGCGACGTTCTTCGTGGCTCAAGCGTTCTTGGCCATGCTCTGCCATTTGAAGTTCGGGTTATTCTTATTCTTCGCCTTTTTTATGGTGTTGATGACTATTTTTGTGTACTATTATCTGCCGGAGACCAAAAACATTCCGATCGAGGAGATGGAGCTGGTGTGGAGGAAGCATTGGTACTGGTCTAGGTTTGTGAATGAAGGGGAATATGAAAAGGGATCGCTTGAGATGGAAAGTAATAACAATCGTCCTCTAAATCCTGTTTGAGTGCAAGATTTGATTTTTTTTTTTTTACAAATATGTATTGTTTTGTTTATGATTTTGTTTTTACATTTTTTTGTAAGCCAAGATTCAAGGAGAAGGGAAAATATTTATATTTAAAAATGAGTTGATTGTGTATAAATCAATTTAATGTGCACTTGTTGTTGGGTTATCCATTCGCATCACGTTTCACTGTTTGATTATGGACGTGGGTTTAGGCCACCCGCCTAGGTAAACTCCAAACTGGTGTTGAGAGAAGGTAGCCAAAGGCCCGTCGAAAGAGATAGCAGACCGTCAAGGAGAAGCTAAATAGCTTTTATATGGAGGCTTCCAATCATACTATTTGAAAAGGTGTGGCTCTTATTAAATTAAATGGGCCAAAACCCATTGGGCCAGGCCCAACACTTGTATATTCTACGATGGAAACTTTTAGTAATAAACTTGATATCTTTTACTGATAAAATAATACATATGATTAAAAACACACACAGAAATATTGTCTTAATTGAAATCTAAATAGTTATATGGCCAAATAAACTAAATATATATTTGTTATTAAATAATAAATTTCTTAATTTGTGGGACACATTTTTAAACGAAGTGGAAGGAATACTGATAATACACACGGATCTACAGTGTACCTAATACTAATATTATACTTAATTAATGATATTATAGTGTATAATATATATAGTAATAGTGAATACAATAGTATCACTGTATCAGTACTTATATCTATTATATAAGTTACATACTATAAATTCATTCATAAATTTTTTTGTGATTACAGGATCATATATCATGGGCTAAATATTTTAATATTAAAGTAATCCTCTTGTTTCGAATATTAAGTGTACCGTGACAATATCTTAAAATAAAAAATTCTCATGTAACTTCAAAATAGGCACATTTGATATTTACTTGTTTGATAATCGCAAAGTCATACATCATGGGCTAAATATTTTAATATTAAAATCAACCTCTTGTGCAAAATAATGCACGAACAATCTAATACTACGCATTATACTAGAGTAAATCTTTTGTGTACCAATTATACGGTGCAATTCTAGTTCATTTTTTAAAAATTAAATAGTTTATTACTGAAAAGTGTATCTTTCATAGTTTAACTTTTTAGTAATAAACTGTTTAACTTTTTAAGAATGAACTTGAGTTGCACCGTGTAATTGATGCATACAAGACTAATCCATTATACTAAGGTATTGCAATTTCATTTGCTCTGTGTTTGACTCACAATATTCCTTTGAAAAAATTATAAATAGTTCACAAATTTTAGACTTAAATATAAATTGGTTTTGTGCAAAAAAAAAAAAAATTATATTTCAGTACAAAAATTGTGAACCTATTTATAAATATAGTTACTTTTTAAACAAATACTCTATTCTTCTTCGCTGCTAATTAATTTTTTTTCTTATACATGGGAATATTAATCGAGTATCATAGATGTTAATGTAAATTTTACACTTGAATGGTCTTAATTTGTGTTATATACAATATACCCTTTTCCATAAAAGGAGGATTTATTTATTTTATTTTAAGTTATATAATACATATATTAAAGTTTATTCTTGAAAAAGAAACTGGAAGTGCTCTCCTCCTGCCTAATGCCATATATAATATATCCAAGGTTTAGAAGAGAGTTTGGTTGAGAGTGATGTTATAGAAATTAATTCAAGCGGTGGTTCCGATGACGCAAATCCATTGACCTGTAAAAAGAGCATCACAGTCAATGTTGGGATTAATAGCATTGAAGTAATCTTCGGACAATCCCAAGGCGCTCATCACGTCTTCGCAACTGAATCCAGCCGGCAGCCCTACCACTATGGTGCACGTCGCGCTCCCATCATCCGGTTTTACACCTGCAGACATCATTAATCACAACAATTAGGAAAATAAAATTATAAACCTTTTTTTTTTTTTTTTTTTGAGAAATATTGAGATAATTAGTGTGAAGAATGATTAAATCTTCAATATCCTCTGCTACATTAAATGATATTTGATTTAAGACACACTAATTTTAAGACAGAACGAAGTTCTATACTTGGCTACATGCTGGGGATTGGTAATCCACCATCTACTATTGGAGAGATCAATTTCAAAGACATACCAAAGTTTTATAAGATTGGTTCATCTCAAAACTTGATTTTAAATTAATGGATAACTATTCCGGAGGACCGCAATCTCTGATATTTATATTATATGCTCTGTTTTGGATTGACCCTCATGTGAATTTATTTTTGGGTTTTCCCAAAATTAAATTTCGTACCAATGGAGATATTTGTTCATTCGTATAAACTACATGTTCCTCCCGTATTGAAAATGGATCCTCGGGCAGTAAAATCAACAAATGGTGCTGGATATTAAAACGATGGTGTATATCCCTTTTTTTTATTTCTCCCTTTGTATTAAAGGCCAAGTCATGATATTTTTATAACCGTGTTAGTAAGTTAAAAAAAAGAATATACATCACCGTTTTAATACCCAGTATCATTTGCTGGTTTCACTATCCAGTAAAGAATCCATATTCCTCCCGTGTTATTTCAATGTTTGATATATTGTTTGAAATCCCAATATATTATGCATTTGATTATAATTGTTAATCAGACTTCAACTATATATTGAGATACAAAGCAATTCAAGTATGTATTGAAAACTAACCAAGTACTGTTTTAAAAGCAGGTGCAGATGCTCGAATTTTGGCGACGAGTCCTTGAACAATTAAGGATTTCGAGGGATTTGTAGTGGGGAGGTCAGTTTTACCCTCAATAACTGAAAATTGAAAAGAAGGCAACGTTAAAAGGGTTAAGAAAAGAAAAATAGTGATTCTTGTTTGTGAGTTAGCCATATTTGTAATGGGACATGATAATTATGCGTTTTGGTTGGGACATATTTATAGTGCATAGTTTTTGTCTTTGTTAGAGCATAGTACTAAATTACATCGTTTATACCAATTTATAAGAAGTATTATAAGATATTGTGTGTATCTAAACGTCCTTAATTATGCCGTACGGCCAAGATATAGATGATTATGCTCAACATTAACTTTGTGAATAGTACTGTGTGAAAATAGTTCATAATAAACTTATCATGAAATTATTTTAAAATATTAAATATTTAGTAAGTGTATCAAAATATGCATTAAACGTATCAAAAGTTGAGATTAATATATAAGTTTAATTGACCTCATTTTTTGATGCACCTCATTAAATGTTGGGAAAATGATTTTTTTAGTCTTTTATCTTTCACCAATTGTATTTTTGGTCCTCTTAACTATACTATTATAGAAATAATCCTTTAACTTACCAAAAACTGTTTTTTTCGTCCTCTTAACTATACATTTTTAGAAATGATCTTTTAACTTACCAAAAATTGTTTTTTTATCCTCTTACCTGGTTGAAGTGGATTTTTTATTTATTTTTAATAACACACACACGTGGCCCTAGTTTGGGTGGGAAGAAACGCGCGCTCAACACTGAAAAATCCCCAAATTATATCTAACCCTAGATCTCATTACCTTCAACATCATGTGCATTAGGATATAATTTGGGGATTTTTCAGTGTTTAGCGCGCGTTTCTTCCCTCCCAAACTGCGGCCACGTGTGCGTGTGTTATTAAAAATAAAAAAAATTCCTCTTCAACCAGATAAGAGGACGAAAAAAACAATTTTTGGTAAGTTAAAGGACTATTTCTAAAAAGGTATAGTTAAGAGGACGAAAAAAATAATTTTTGATAAGTTAAAGGACTATTTTTAAGAAGGTATAGTTAAGATGATGAAAAACATAATAGGTGAAAGATAAAGGACTAAAAAAATCATTTTCCCTTAAATGTTTGATATTTTAAAATTGATTCATGATAAACTTGTCATGAACTATTTTCATACAAAATTTTGCATAACTTTGTTGGTTGATTTTGAAGGAGGGTTTGGAAAAACTATGAAGATTAATGACGTGTGACCATTGAGTTTGATGATGATCTATTATAAATGTTAGTGTAGTAAGAAAGGATAGAATGCATAGTAACATGACTCATAATAACTTTTTAATATTTTTAATTAATATATTTAATATTTTAAGGTAATTTCATAATTAACTTAATGAAATATTTAATTATGTAAAATAATTTCACAATTAATTTATCATGGACTAATTTTATATAAAATTATACATAAATATTTACTGTTCAACTGGAAATACTAATGATAATAAAAATGAATAAAGAATCCATAATTAATAACCAGAAGTATGAGTAAGTCTCCTGTGCACCAGTTACACGGTGCAACTCTAGTTTATTTTTAAAAAATTAAACAGTTTATAATTAAAAAGTTAAACAGTTTATTACTAAAAAGTGTATCTTTCATAGTTTAACTTTACAATAATAAACTGTTTAATTTTTCAGTTATAAACTATTTAAATTTTAAAAATGAACTTGAGTTGCACCGTGTAACTGGTGCATACAAGACTAATCCCCATAAGTATTGGGCAATTGGGGCAATTTATCGGGCCTTAAATGGGTTAATATGAATCGGTCACATGACTTATGGAGCCGGCCCGTTCATGGTACAATCTGCTAAACTACAGCCCAAATTTGGTCATTAAAAAAAAAAAAAAGGAATCTGACTGTAATAAGTGATATTTCAATTAACATATACTCCCCTGTCCCATAGGAATTTGCACACTTTTTTTATTGGGACGTCCCACACAAATTTGCACACTACCAAAAAAGAAACATTGATTTACGTGCATACTCACAAACCTTTACACATATTTACCCATATTCCACTACTTTATATATAAAACAATTTTTCTTAAAAAATGTGCCTTCCCGTAGGGTACAAATTCCTACGGGACGGAGGGAGTATAAAACAAACTGATTTCATGCATTTCTATAAACTGTGAAGTTTAGATAAGCAAAATTTGTTTAGCAGCAATGCAACCTATTAGACAAACAAAGAATCAATTGGCTAATAAATCGAAGTTTATCATTCACAAGCATTGCCAAGACAGTGCACAAAAGAAATGAATCATTCTTGCTCCAACTGCCCTCTATAACAGAGACACTTTCAAGAGTAGCAATATTCATCTCTCTCTCTCTCTCTCTCTCTCACTTGTGCTAGTTATTTATCCAGCAATTCATGTACATGACTTTCTGAAATGATTCATCAACTGGATTCCTATCAATCCTTTCAACACCGTTCCTCATATCATTCGGAGGAGAAGAAGGAATCAAATATGTCGAAAATCGAGCTCGATAGCCAGAGCAGTTCTTCACGGATTGGACGCTATTCTGGCCTTCCACCATAGCCACAGCCGCCGCCATGCAAACTCTGCTCAGCTCATCCATCTTCTTGCACATTTCTCTAATTCTTACAATAATTAATTTCTTGACTTATATTTTTTTTTTCTTATAGATCGATTGTGTCTGAGAATTTACGTGAAAGTGCAGATATGTATAGACAGAGTGATTGTGTGTTATCAGTTGGCGCCAGTCAATGGTTTAAGAGTTTTCTAGTGGCCACAACATATTGTATGACATAATCTTTTATCACCTACGATTTAATCTAATGGGATATATGCCCACAGAAAAATGTGAAATCTGTGAGCAATTTTGTCGAGCACTTACCGTGCATTATCTGATTTTTTTCAAGAATTACGCGTTGATTAAATTATGGCCCATCTCCAATACTCGTTCTTTTATTAAATAAATTTACAGACTAAATATAAACTTCTAAACATTAATTACTTACACCAAATTGTACTATATTGTTTAGTGATAACTAAACTTTCTTCCATATTATACAACAATGAATAAAATATGCACTCTTGTATCTTTTTCATGTGGGGACGAATAATCCCATCTGATTTCCATAAAGAATGAAATAAATTCCTAAACATAATCATATACTATTTAACGTCCAATCTGGTCCATGGCAGTGATGTCAGATGAAACAGCTCGATGGAGGTTGAGCCAATTATTTTTCGATAGTCGGAACATTGCATCATGACGATAGCTAGCTGTTTTTATTCTTGTCTTTCACAGATTTCAAAATTCTCTCCCAAATCAGGTTGTATCAGAGAGAGAGGGAACAACCACCTAGGTGCAATTTGTTTTCGAGTAAATTATATTTAATTAATTAGTTTTTAAGTGATACTATTTACTAGAACAAGTAATACTGTTCAAAATGAGTGCACTGCTGTATACAAAGATTTACAACCAATGAGACATCCAACATCATCAAACTGAACACAACACAATACTATCCGAAGCTGCCAAGAATTTCAGACAGAATTTTAGAGGAACAAGCATTGAAATCTGCTTTGCATCGAAATAAAACGAATAATATCTTATTTTTGATATAAAAAGAAACATATGTATGCAAAGAGGGAAAACAAAACCAGAATAAACTGACGGAAGAAAAAGGAATTTCTCATTTAAGGAACAAAAATCACATATCTACAGATCTGTAGATGGCAACAAGCCAAATACGTTACAAATACAACTGGTAAACATTGCATCACCTCATACTCAACACTTGGGCAGAATACCTTTTCACAAATGAATAAATACACCCATCGACGTACAGTGCACAAACTCTTTGCAGGACATACAAGACTTTAAGGAAGAAACTCCATTTACACGGATTCTACCCCTTCCACTTGCTGTCGAGCTAGGTATCTTTCTCTTCTTTCTTTCTGCATACAGAAAATTCAACAGGAAGACGATAAAGGTCGATTGAGAATGAGAGTAAACAATATGTAATATAAAAAAACTCACCCATTCATCAATGACAAGTCCTTCTCCAATAAACTTCGGACCTGTGTCTTCTGATGGCTTCTTACGAGATTCAAGTTCAGCCTCAGCTTCAGCCAACTGGCGCTTTAGTTTATCTAGAGCCTTCAAGAACAAGATCAACCTTTTCTCGTTAAAACCATTTGTTCAAAAAGAATCACAAGTTAGATTATCAAAGGGATCATCCAAGGTGTAAGAGACTTCAACTCAGATTATCCTCACTTACAGGACTAGGACGTTCAACATCAAGAAAAACTACCCGAAGTATCTGTTCCACAGCAACTTGATCCTTCTGCTCATCGAACTGTGGCCAAACATATGATACAGATCATAATGCATGGATAGAGTTCATTAAGAATTTTGTTCCACAACACATGCATTGGGCCCAAAAATTTCAGTATACACAACATATCAGAAATATTTAGAGTAAAGAATATGTCTCTTTTATCAGATATTGCTATGCTTGATATCAGATATCACAAGAGCCAGATGAATGTGACGAACCAATTCGGGTACGTAGTCCATTTGATCTTTCACTTTTAGGCTCATTATTTTGAACTTCACCCTGCTTTTCTGGTCCATTGGCTTTTCATTGTTCTCCGGAGGCTCTACAAACTTGAAGACTGATGGAAGCATCAAGACAAAGATATAAAATTCCAAATGATAATCAATACCATGAAAGCTTAAAAGCACTCACATGTCTCCACATTCTTCTCACAAGGCTCATATTTTGCTAATAGAAAGAAAATATATTGGAAAAACTGATAGCACATAATTACCAGTCGCTATTATACTCTCGCCAGGAGCAAGTATGGCCCCAGGAGGACGCATGAAACAACTTTTTGGTGCCGTTGTTTGGAACTAATACACAAAAAATGAGCACCATTCAGAATAAAGAACATAGATATAAGCACTTATTGTGGTCATCTAAACTCACACTGCATAAGTTACAAGTTATATATCGGCCTAAATAATGTGTAGCACGAAAAATAACAATCAAAATATGAATAACTGCTCAGCATCATACCTTAAACGCTACAGGGGACTTGCTTGTATTTTTAATCTTGATAGCACTTCGAACTTGCTTACCAGGCTCATCTGAGAGGCATCAAAAGAAAAACAAAAGTTATGTTCACAAATAAAATTTTTACAGATTCAGCCAATTAATCTGCCACTCGTTGCAGCACTTAGAACTGAAAAATCTGGCTAGCATTGAGAAAACAATGGGCTTTCATGGGCATGGCTGAGGCTGCAGACTACTAGGGTCATTCCAAAAATGGAAATTTCAGAAAACGAAATATAAACATAAAAGAGAAAGCACACTAATTTTTCCATTAGGCTTGTTTTCTATAAAACTACAAAGTACTGGCATATAGAACTCCATAAGAAAGATATTTCTACTTTGTAAAACATTTAAATGGTGGCAGGTATATATTTTTTTCTACTGAAACACTGAACAGTAAAACCTCCAGTTTCTGATCTCCGGCTTCAGCAAGTGCAGGAATACAATAGCATTCACTTAATTTGGTGTCTAATTACCCACAAAATGTTAAGAGAGAATAAAGGACAAGAAAAATTCCAAGTCAAAATCACTGTGGTGTACTTTTAATTTTCCACAGAGCCTCTAATTAGTAATATCAAGAGCGTAACAATCATTAGAATACCCAATACATAAGACATCAACATCAAATTGAGTACTATGAAAATTCAGAATCCACAATTCAACTAATCGGCAACGAGAAAACTAAGATCAAGATTAAAATTAGTAAAATCAAGGCAATACCGAAAAACATCATCAAGAATCAAGTCCACAGAACGCCAAGAGAGACGTAAAAACAGAGCGAAGCGTACATACAAGGAAAGTAGAGCTTATTAGAGGGATCAAGCTTCAAACGACGGCGCGTGGGGAGCAGAGATCTGGCAACTGAAGAAACGGAGCTTCCAGTGTTACCCTGAGCACCCGATCCCTCCGCCTGAGAATGAGTAGTGTTGTTACCATGGCCGTAATTCTGCTGGTAATGAGCGAAATTTGAGGAAGACGAATTGGTCGACTGCGAGTTTCGAAAGGGCATCTTGAATAGGCCCCAGACTTTGCCATCCGATTTGTCCTCGTCGATCGCCATTGACTATTGCCGTCGCCGGAGCACGTAAACGACGCCGCAGGGGTAGGGGGTCGATTTGGGTTTCTGGTTCTTGTTTTGGAGAGTGTGACTTTCGAAAAGTTCTCTGTTGGTGCTTTGTGTGGGGTATTTGCAGGATTTGGAAATTTTTAACGGGTGTTTTTTTGTTTCTTTTTATTTTTATTTAAAAAGTTGTGTTTTTACGCCCTTAAAAAGGCCGTCTTACAGACTTTGAATTTTTAGGTTCAACTCTAGGTCACAACTCCGTAATACTATCTCAATTTTTGCATATTTTTTTATTTATATTTAAAAAAATTATAAATTTTAAAAATAAAAATATTTTTTTAAATCTCCACCCTTACGTGTACCTCAACCAAGAGTATCAGCAACCCAGACAATCCGGTCCCTCAATTAAATATTATTTTTCTCTCATCCATCCACACAACCTACCATACATTCATTTATCTTATTCTTATCAGCAACCCATCGTAGGTTAACTAATATTATATCATTTTATTACTATTTTTTTATTTTATTTATTATATATTATCAATAATTATTTTTTATTTTAAAATTAATTAATAAATATATTTTTTACTAATAATTTTAATTAACATGAAAAAGATTACTACACAAAATTAAAATTAAAATTTGATTAATTTGGAATATGTGATTTTTAATGTGAAAAAAAAAATTAATGTACTCCAAAATATATCAAGAGTGGTCTCTATTTGTAGAGAATGAAAAAATACGAATTTTGGTGATTTTTTTTATTTTAATTAATAATATTTAAGATAAATACATTATTTAAAAATAATAAATGACCAATCCAACGGTGACCAGTGTCGGCTCCTTATTGAAGGACCATGGGCGCAAGGTCATGCTGTGCTGCAGCACGGGGCGACACCCAATTCTTCCTTCTTTTTTATTTTTTATTTTTATTAATTCAAAATTTTTGTCTTCTAGCCACGACCACTGAGATCAGATAATCATAGTCTCACAAACTCCATCATAAACATTCCATTATATTTTTTAAAAAAATTATATTCCCAAAAATACCACGAATTAACTTGCGTATATTTTACAATATTTTCTACTTCTTCTGTCCTAAGATAATTTTCACACTTTACATATTAATAGACGTCCAACTCTTTTTTCACACTCCAAAAAAAGAAATAACCCACACTCACAAAATTCAACAAAATATATTTTGAAAAACTGAAATAATTTTGATATTTGATTTTTGAAAAACTGAAAAAACAAAATAACATTCATTTCATTTTGTTAAAAAGAAATTTGAAAAACTGAAATAATTTTGATTTTTTTAAAATTTAACAAATAGTGTATTCATCGAAAATAGTGTTTCTACAAAAGAAAAATAAATTAATTCAAATAAATGTACCCTTCCATCAATATTTAAAACCCAAATAAGATAATTGTAGTAGGAGTGTAGGCGTAATTTTTTTGTGCATAAAGTGCATCGTGCAATTTAATTATATTTTTAAAAAATTATATTATTTATTATTGAAAAATTATATAAATTATTACTGAAAAATCATACCATTAAAAATATATATTTTAATAATAATATAAGTAATTTTTTAATAATACTTTATGTTGATATAATTTATTAATCGATGTTTGTTTATGTGGCTTTACAACGAATTAATTCTACCAAACAATAATCTTATGATTTTTGGGTTCTTGAATATAATATGAGGAGGGAGAGTGGAGAGTTTAGAGAGAGAAATATTGCAATGAAGATTGTATTGATTGTGTGAAATGTGAGAATTGTCTGAATAGTACAAGAGATATCTTATTTATAGGTGTGTGAGTGTGAGACGACACCTTACGAGCCTATGTGACTTCCGGTGTTGACGAGGGTTCCTTACCCTCGTCTCGATCTCTCACACTGTTTCCCCTATCACTCCTCGTCCTACTACTATGCCTTAGACTAGATGGACCTCATTAAAAACCTCGCCGTAAACCACCCTTGTGGATAAATCGGACGGAGGGAAAAAGAGTGCGCCACCGGGGCTCTGCTGACAAGGGGCGAGCTCTCAAGCCTTAACCAGATTCCAGAGTATCGCACAGTGATGGGTCACAGTCTGGCGAGCTCTGGTCCTTCCACAGACGGGCGAGCTCCGGACCTTCCACAGACGGGCGAGCTCTGGACCTTCTCCAGCTCGGATGGGCTCTGGAGACCTGGCAAACCTTGGGGATTATTTCTGAAACCGACGTATTAGTTCGCCATATCAACATTTTATATAACTTTTAAAAAAATAAATTTAAATTGCAAGTGCACCTGGTATTTAAGACTTAAAGCTAGCAGTAGACGTGTGCTGGCATGGGAATTATGGTGGGTGGAGTCGGTACACAATGCAAGACGTGTTGACTTGAAATGGATGAAAGTTTCTAATTATTATGTACTTGCTTATTAATTAACTTTAGTTTGACCTAAAAATACTCAATTTTTCCTTTCGTAATTCAAATACAAATACAATATACTTCATCCGTCCATGAAAATTAGATTATTTTTTTTCAAGTGATTTAATGCAATATGTTGGAGGATATTATGAGTATTGTGAAGTTCGTTTACAAATTTAAAAATTGTATATGAAAAGTATACAAGCATATTTTTCATATACAATTTTTAAATTCGTAAACGGACCTCACAATACCCCATAATATCCTTCAACATATTGCATTAAATTACGTGCAAAAAAAATAGTCCAATTTTCATGGACAGAGAGTACTTGTTTATTCCAACAATCAAGTCAAATTATTCACTCAAATGTTTGAAGATCAAAAGTTTGTAACTCATTATATATTTTACAGTTATATCATATTGCAATATTCATGCTGATGTAAATTCTGGATAATGCAGAAACAAATTAGTTTAAAAGATATATGTTTTTAATAAATATTAAATTAATAGGAATTTTATTTTATTTTATATTAATTAATATAATTTATTAACACGGTGCAATTGAAATATGTACAGTGTAATCGCCCTTGTTCAGAGTACAATCACTTAAAAATTGTATTATACGTCTTGAATAATTTACTAACGTCAGGAAGGACGAAAATCTTCCTAACCAAAGAAGGTAAAGTATTATATAAATTATTTTCATGATATAAACCACTTTATGATATAAAGTTTATATTTATGAATTTATTTTTTTATCTTGTTAAAAAGTGGTTTATAATATGAACCACTTTCACACAATACCTACTCACCAAAGAAATACCCAAATAAGGTTCACTCGTCTTATATAAATTTTCTTATATAAATAATGTATATAATAAAATATATATTCTAACAGGCCCTATAGGACCTTGTGTTGTATTTATGTTCTAGAAGACAATCATCAATGAGGACATCATACTTGATCGTTATTCATTTTTATTTTATTTATTTTTTAAAGATTAATATATATTCCAATAAAAACAAATATCACGATCATGATAGAATATAAAATATATTTTATCCATAATTGAGAATTTCAAACTCACTGAGGCTATGTTCGGGTATAATCATTTAAATTGTAGTGATTTGAAATAAATAAAATAAAAAATTTATAGATTTTAAATTACATAATTACTTTTGCTAAGTATTTTAAAAAAATTCAAATTTGAACTATAATCAAAATGAAATATTAAAAATCTATCAATTTAAATATTTATTTTAAATAAATAAAGTAAATTTAAAATTTGAATCCTAAATTCCTACATCCAAACACAACCTCAAATTTTAATTTTGAGGTCATCCAACTGTAATAAATTTACCATTTGAATTTTCAAATAAATTCGTGCGTCAAAAAACCATCATCAAATCCAATTCACTGCCCTAATTCATACTCCAGTCGATTGGACCATGCCTTAGTTATTGCAAGTTGGGCTTGAATAGAATGATCCGTTGAAGAATTTAATAAGAAATTGTGAATCTACGAAGAATTGGTGAATAATAATTATATTTGAAATAATATAAGATTGTGTTTAGATTAAATTATTTTAAATTCAAAAGATCTGAAAATCAATGAATTACAAAATTCATGAATTTCAAATTATATAATTTTACTAAGCATATAATATTCTTTAAAAAAATTAAAATCAAAACAAATTATTCAAAATTCATTATTTCAAATATCTTACAATAAATAAAATAACTAAATTGTAAATTAAAATTTATAAACTCAAACTCTCCATCCAAACGCAACTTAGAAATAATATATAATTGCTTAATCTAATATATTCAATGACAATGAGATCTCGTAAAACAAATATGAAAGACAAAAACTTGTATGAACCCGAGTTCACCAGTTCTCAAATATCAATGTTATGTGTATATAATATCACTGTTATGTATATTCATTATCATTGTTATGTATATACATTATCACTGTTAAAAAATTAAGTATATTTTTATAATAGCGATAGTATATATGAATAACAGTGATAGTGATTACACATAACAGTTATACGAGTTCATGTGAAATCAAGTACACAAGAGACATACCCATTCCGAAAAAAAAAAAAAAATTATCATGGGTCAATTTAAATTGAACCAAAGAAGCACAGATAACAAGGCGATCCAAAGGCCCACTCTCCTTTCCAATATCCAATTCCGAATACCCTATCTATCCTCCAACCGACGACGGTCTGTTTCCCGCCATGGATATAATCACCCGCCTCAATCCCACCAGGCGCCAATTTCATCGCTCGTAAGGCAAGCTTTTCCAGCCAATTCTAGGGTTTTGCTTTTACGCGTTATTGATTTTCATTTACTTTCGTCACTTGCTGTTTTGAGGTATCTTTCTCTCGAGGTCGTGGTATTGCTTTTTCTATTTAATTCCCCAAAATTGATCAGATCGGCCGCTCTTGTTAATTGACCTAAGTAAACTCCCTGGCCTCTCTTAGAAACAAAAAGCTAGAAAAACCAGTTAATAACTAACTCTTGATAGTTTAAAAGTTGTAATTTCGTTTCGTTCTCTGGTTTTTTCCTTTCTCTAAGTAAGAATTTACTTCATTTGCGGCACATACATAAGATATAATTGAAAAATGAGTGAAAAACAAATCACTTTCCATATTCATTCAAAGTGTATTTATAGATATGTGTGAGTCCATACACCACTTTCTCATTCCTACACAACAACTTATAAATTACTCTCACCCCCTCTAACACCAACGCAACCCATACATATAGGATTAGTCCTCTGTGGAGCCAACTTCAGTGCAAAATATTTGTTATTTTTGGTACAATATTGCATACCAAATACTCTTGCACTCAACACTTATTGTAACTATTAAGTTAAACAACCTAAGAGACAATTAGTTGCGCGTGCACTGATACACTTGTTGGTATTATATATATATATATATATATATATATGTATCAGTTGTTCCTATTATATATATATGCATATGTATATTACATACGTGATGCATATATATAGATATAGCAGGAAAGAAGTCAATTGGGAGCCCAACATGTCATGTACATGACCATGCGGAACGATTCTTCCCGCTGCTTCATCTTGTTGAATGATTCGGTGGACTCGACTGCACCAGAAAACTTGGTTGCCTGCTTCACAGAGGTAGAGTCGTTGAGAAACCTCATACTCGAGGCCTGATCTTTGATCTCCTGCATCGCACTTATTCCCGTATGGTACGCCACCTTACTCATGTGTCTACCCTGGAGCTCTGCTCACCTATAAAATTCCAAGCAAAATATGAGCTAGCTTCAACTGGTGTATTATTTTAACTTATTTATAGATTATTACATACTGAAATTTTCGTAGTACACGTGGCTGGCAATTCGAATTATGGGAAAGAAATAGACATTTCTATATGGTAATGTACGTGAAGCTGTGTAATTGGGTTTAATGGCTGTACGTGGATTTTCATTTTCATAAAATTGCATGTGGATGGATAATCATGCGATGCAAACGGTGGTCTTCGAAGCCTTAGTATTTAAACAATGACATGTCTTACAGGCTATCAGTTTGAACTTATCCTGGAAATTTGGATATACCTTCATCCTACCAAAACATGCTAGAGACTTCTAGAACAAAACGAAATCTAACCGAATGGCGCAATTTTTTTATTTTTTTTTGGATTAAGTTACTATTAAATCAGCCTAACCGTATAACTGAAAATGATATTACTTCCTTTATTCATAAGATTTACTCTCATCTATTGACATTGAAATTTAACAAAAATTACTCCCCCCACGTCATAAATTAATTTGCATACTTTTTATTTTAGATTGTTTCAAATTAATTTGTATACTACTAAAAAATCAATTTACTTGCACACTTATAAAACTATATATATATTTATTAATATGTAACTATTTTTATTTAATTTTTTTTTAAATTACGTGTAATCTCGTGAGTGCAAATTAATTTGGGACTGAGAAAATAGTATTATATTGAAAAAATAGATAAAGTAAAAAATTGGTGCTATATGAGTAAATTAATTTAAAAAAAAAGAGAATTAATTTTGTGGACAAATAAAAAATAATATTAAAAATAAATTTTATGGACATAGAAACTATTTGTTTTAGAATGTGTCTTGGGTGTACTTCATCAGTCTATACTCAAAATTGGGTCTAGATCTCTTAATTGGACCTTAATTTCAAAATCAATTTTGATCGGTCTATACTCGAAATTGGATCAGTTAAAATTAAAAATAAAAATTTGACCTAAATTCCAAATACATACTATTCACTTAATTATATCCAAGATTTTGTGTTTGTTTTATTAGAATGTAGTATTAATAATGAAACGACAAGTAATATTTAAAAATGCATATCAAATGATACATATTTTGCTCACGATATACTTTGTAATATTTTTAGTAATTTCAAACCGAGAATAGCTCTGAGCACAGCAATAGTTAAAGTTCTTGTACAATTATACATAATCAATATTTTTCATTGAAAAATAATTAATATTATTCAAATATATAAAATATATATACAATTAATATTATTTAAATTAATTGAAATTAATAATAAACAATTTGGTTTTAATAAATAATATAATATTATTTAAAAATTGACTAATTTGATAAATACTTAACGACATAAAATATATTAACTAAATTTTAATAAAAATTGTGTCGAAAATACAGTAGGTATATTTATAGTCGGCCAATTAGATTGGCCCATCTATAAAGTATCCAGTGGCCCAATCCAAAAGCCCATAAGTGAATTTTCACGGTATTGCGGCAAACGCCGTCGTAAGGCCATGGTTGGCCCCTATCAATATCCAAATCCAACCGCTTGGTTCCCGCCATGGATTTACTCATCCGCTCCTCGGCCTCTCGATTCCCTGTACGTCAACCTCACCGCCCATACCGTACATCTTTTCGCCAATGTGTCCTCTCCGTGAGGTCTAACGCTCATCATTCCGCCTTCGCTCATAATTTCAAACTTTCTCGCACCAATTCTAGGGTTTTGTGCTTTCTTGATTTCGTTTCTTTTGTTATTTACTGTTTTCAGGTCAAGTTTGAGCCTTCCTATTACTGAGCAGAAAGCAACATACTATGAACATCTGCAAGCAGCTGTTGATGTTGTCGAGCGCGCCTGCCATCTCTGTGTTGATGTAATCTCTCTCTCTCTCTCTGGTTGATTTTGTTCTGCATTTTAATTATTATTGTAATTTTATTTTTTCCGAAGATAGGTGCAAAAATCCCTGTTTTCAAGTGATGGGAAAATTGTTGAAAAAATTGACCAGACACCGGTTACTGTTGCAGATTTTGGAGTTCAAGCTCTTGTTAGCCTCGGTAACCTCTTTGACGAATTGTTCAGTCTACATTTAATCGTCTAAAATCTGTGCTTTGTTTTATTCTGTCTCTTTTTCTCCTTTGATGTGTCAGAGATGAGCAAACTATTTCCTTTGATCCCACTAGTAGCCGAGGAGGACTCGGGGTTTGTGCGTGAAAACAAACTAGGCGGTGCTGTTTTAGCAGCTGTTACTGATAAATCATCTATAAATTCTAAAGATTTAAGTGAAGATAACGTTTTGACGGCAATTGATAGAGGGGGAAAAGATGCCTATGTGTTTGGATCAGAGCCTGCTACTTATTGGGTGAGTTTGTAAAATTTAGACTGGATTGTTTTATCAAGATGAACTAAGATTAGAGTTGGAGTGAAGATGTTGCTAGGAGTCTATTGTATGTTGGTAATGGTTAAAAAATAGTCATCTTACGTTATTAATTCATAACGTTGTTTTGGATGTGTGGATGAAGGGACAAACAAGCTTTGGCTGTGGAAATGTGATTCTCTTGGATATTGTTTGATAGCATGTAAATGATTAGTTTCTTGGGTATTGGTCTTTGCATATATTTTATTCCGGACTTTCTTAGGGAATCTTAAAATTTGTTACTAAAATCATGGTCTTACACAGATATTGGATCCTATTGATGGAACACGAGGATTTGTTAAAGGGAGTGGGGCTCTGTATGTGGTATGTTTTCTTTGTGAGTCTCTCTTCCACCATGCTGGTTTGGCTTGGTGGTTATAATGCTTTTGCATTTCAGATTTCATTCTGTATTGTTTTGTGACATCTCTTTTGTGTCAACATGTGTTCCTTGTGCTATATGATAGCAGACCTGCACTCAATCTTGAATACACGGGAAAGATTAGCAGTATTACTATTTGTATGTGTAAACATGCTGATTCTCCCATCTTGAGAAATTTCAATGTAGATTATAGTGGTCCAAAATTTCTTTTCCCCTCATGTGCAGCATGTGTCGTCTGCCTTGTATACTTGTGTTAATGAATGATTACTAAACCACTCTCAATATTGAATGCACTTGGAAGGAATAGTTATATTACTACTGGTGATTTTTGAACATGTTGATATTCTCCTCCTTGAGAAATTTACGAGGATAATGTTTTTGTGATGCAGGTACATATTTTGTGATTTAATTTGTTAGTTGGCACATGTGGTTTGCGTTTCCTGAAACTTTGTTTTTTGCTGGGCATTTTGATAAAAGTTTTCTTCATGAAGGTCTTTAATTGAATTATTATGTTTCTCCAAGTCTTCTAATATTGCTGTGAGTGGTAGGAATTAATGTAACTACTGTTCATTAAATTTTCATGTACTTATTCATTACTCTTTCAGGTAGGTTTATCTCTAGTAGTTGATGGGGAGATTGTTTTGGGTGTTATGGGATGCCCAAACTGGCAGGATGTCACTGAAATACAGGGAAATGAGGAAACTGTTTCCAGATCAGGGATTATTATGATATCTCATATTGGTTGTGGGACATGGAGAACAAGATTGTGGTGTCAAAAAAACATGAATACCACAATAGCTCATAATTGGACCAGGTGCCTTGTCGACAGGTTTGACCAAGTTCATGAAGCACGTTTTTGCATTTCAGACAGTCAAACGTGGGAGTCTTTGCCCCTGGCAACTCAATTTAGTGCGACAACGCTTGCCACCAGCGTTGGGGAGAAACAAATCCTTCTTTTGCCAACTTGCTGTGGAAGGTTCACTTTCTTGGTTACAGAAAATTCCCTTCAATTCCCTAACCATCTGCATATATCTTTATATTTGTTTCAGGATGCATATCCTTTTTTCTCCCTTTCATGTGAGATGCATTGTACTTTGGATCTGATTATGTTTGGTGAAGGATGTTTTATACTGTAATAGATTGCATAAATACTTTAATGGATTAACAATTAACAGCTGAACTGAGCTAAAATGATTCTCATTTAGTATCATTTAGATATTAAATACATATGAGAATTTTTAATAGCCCGTTTATTCAGGATTCTGAGTTGATGTCTTTATGTGGTTGCAGTTACACATAAATACTGTTAAACTCGAGCTATTCCTTTTTTCCAATTCTTGGATTGCTATGTTATTGGTTCTTTGCAGCACACATGTTGCATGTTTTTCTATGAAGCTCTCACACATTCATAATTACCTTATATTCAGTCTCTGTAAGTATCTGATGGTGGCATCTGGAAGGGCGTCCGTTTTCATTCTTCGTGCAAGGACCAAAAGGATTATGAAGGTATAACTTCTTAGTTTATGGTTGGACTAAGTAGCTAAAGAAACTTGTCATTTTACTGCACTAATGTGTAGGTATGGGATCACGCTGTGGGAGTCATATGCATAAATGAAGCCGGGGGAAAGGTATGCCACTTGCCAGCACTGCACTCTATTTTATGTTTAATTGTATGACCTTCCATATCAAATGATTTTATTCATTAATAAATTGGGCTTTTGTATAATAACAGTTGATATAAATCTTTATTTGGAAGGTACTTTTCCATTCATTGTCTCTGTGGTTAAGGGCTATTTAATCGAAATATATCCTTGCATCGCCAATGGGGCCAAATTTGCATTAATAAATCAGACGACCTTAGTTACTATTATCAGTTTCCTATGATAGAAAATGAACTTGTTCACACGAGTCTAAAATGATGGATTCCAATGAGCAGGTGACTGATTGGAACGGTATTGAACTTGACTTTGCTGCTGATCAAACAGAGCGAAGAGTCTTAATTCCTGGTGGTGGTGTTTTGGTGACAAATGATGGCCTACATGACCAGATATTGGATATTATATCTAGCAGCTGATGATTACTAGTCTTCAATTCATTTTGCAATGTCAATATTACAATCATTTTTATTGATCTCCATTGTTTCTGTCACAGTAGATATGTGACCATTGTTCTTCACATGATTGATACGCAGAAAATATTCTCAAAAGCCAAGGAGTGTATTGTATTGTATGCTCTCAGAAGATTTTGTTTCTAAAATAGTGTTGTGTATCAATGTAAGAAATGTTGCTATATTGCTTGCAGTCATGTTCGGTGCATCCACGGATAGATATTCTCAATTGAAGTCCAGATAGATGGCAACTAAGTTGTCCGTAATTGATGGGGTATTCAAAGTGTTGGAAGAGACAATTATATCTTGCATAATTTGAAAAGTGATGAAAATTTGAATTTGCCATCTTATAGTTGCATTTTAATACCATTTCCTTGAATAATAGCTGCCAAATTATCAAGTTACATTACATATATAATGGTAGAAAAAATGTCTTATATTTCCTCAAATCCAAAATAACTTAAAAGTCCATTTTTGTATATATGACGTTGAGTGAAAATTCAATATGGTATCATAACTTTGGTTATTCCACAAAGGGTTCCACAATTTGAGATTTTTAAATTTGTCTCACGATTTTTGCTTGATCCAATATTAGTTCTAAAGTTGCCGAAATTCCACAACTATGTAGTAGTATTAATGCCTTTTATTTTTATTTTTTGAGATTCTTTGTGAAAAGTTCAAAATTATTGGTCGAAACTCAAAAGTACAAAATCTAATGAGGAAGGACCAAATTTGAAGAATTACAAAGTTATGGGAGGTAACTAATAATCCTCAAATTTTAAGAATTTTTTGTAAATAATTTTAAAATTATCGCACGAAATTGAATTTTAACTCGTGTGAAGTATTAATTAGTCGTTTTGATTGCATACAAGTGAAGAAATATCTCTCTCTCTCTCTCTCTAAAATATATATAATCGAGTATACTACAACTAGGCTAGCGTCCCAACAAGATTTATAAGAGCCAATAATAAGCCACCAACTCATGATCATTGAAATCTTATGTTTCCAAACTGAGATTCGTTGATATGAGGATATATAGGACAGCAGCAAGTTTTCTTGTGAGGCTAAGCAAAGTGGTTTAAATATATATTTAAGTGTATTTGCTTACGTTAATCCCATAACAATTTATTAATCATAACACCATACTAGTTAAACTTACTGCTTAATTCCCTAAAACAGTACAAATGCACCATACAATTCAAATACATTTTAAATTAAATTACTTTTAATTAAATCGATGTAACTAATTCAGTGTAACAGCTATTAACTTTTGAATAAAATAAATAATACCAACTATTTACAAATACATTTGATTTCACAATGTATATATACAACATCTTGATAAACTTAGATATATTAATTAATGAATATATATAATACTTTCGTCGAAGTGTCTGGAACTTCTATAGCCAGGTGTTCCACTTCAACTCGATCGAATAAAATATTTAACCCAATGACTGCACTTGCATTGCATTGCATTGCATGGCTGCAACACATAGAACAACGTAATCCTCTTGAAATAACAACTAATTATGTATATAAAATATATGAATTAGTCGCATTTATGGGGGCACCATCCACGACTACTCCCCTAGCTATTATATATAATATATGCATGAAATTGCTAAGAATAGTATACTGGCCACAAATTCCCTTCATCTCCTATTCAGAAACAGTGCCCATTATAAATTAAAAAATTTATTCATCTAATTTTAAGTGTTAGTTGGAGGGAACAAACAGCTCACTAGAGATGAAGAATATTTTTAACAGATAATTTACCAAATATATACGTATATGATTTTGTTGGTCAACTTTGGGGCGTAAGCAGCTTAATTATTTCTGGTAACTAATGAATTAATTCGACAATTTCATTTAATAAATTAATAAGCATTGATCCATCTATTACTATTATATTGTGTTTGGATGAATTTGCGGTTATAAATTTTAAATTTACAATCTAAATCCATTTAATTAATTTGTTAAATACTTAGGTAGTGCTTGGTTGAGAACTTTTGTAACCGATCAATAATATTAATCAAAGTCATATATAGTGTGTGTTTGGAATTACTCTACTATAACTTTGATTCTAAAAAACAAAGGAATCAACTATAAACAAGAACTATGACTTTTATTCCATACCCTTTCCATTCCTTACAATTATACCAAACGCCCCCTTAGCAAATTCATAGATTTTTAAACTCATTTATTATCAAATTTATTGAATATCATATCACTCTATCCAAATACAATATCTTAGATTACTGGAGTACTCATCAAAACATTATAATATCATGTAAATGTGTTGTGTATAGTAATTGGTACTATTACACACGTACTCTAACACGCTAAGCAGGTTTTTTTTATTAATAATAAAATAATTAAGCGAGGATCTGCATGCCACCAAGTATGGTTACATTAGCCTGAGATTAAGGTTCCAGGTCCTTAATTAGAGATATATACTTGTTCAATTTATATATATATATAATCCTTAATTTGCTTCAAAGGGTTGTATTCCATGTTGATTAGAATTTACAAGTGATTAATGGTGTTCCAAGTTAAAAAAAAAAAACTTTTATGTTTTGCAAGCTAGATATTCTATCTTTCAACATATAAAACTGTACATATTGCATTTATTTCTTATATTTTAAATTATTGAATTTGTATTAATAATATTATCCATTCGCTGTAAAATTAATATAAATAAACAATACTAATAGTATTTGCAAGATATATTATGGGAAAATACATATTTTTGTCCTTTAATTTTGATTGACTTTGATTTCCGTCCTCTTAACTTTGGACTTTTGAATTTCGTCCTATAACTTACGAAAATTTATGTTTTTTATCCTGTTACCTGTTATTATAGGTCACCTATCCTGTAGCAGGTTATTTTTTATTTATAAATCACTTAATTAGTAATGTGACAGCTCATAAACATATGAAGGGGGGCCACAACCAATATTTGCAATTAATGATTATTGAAATATTAAAATGGAAATGAAATAAATTTAAAAGGTTAAAAACCCGGTTTTAAAAACATCAAAATAAATTTCTTAGAAAACATAAAATACTATTATAACTTTAATTATTTATATTATTTTTCTCCAAATTCAAGAAATTTAAATAAAAAAATTCAAAAGTTTGAATTCAAAAAAGTCTAACAATAAATAATTATAGACATATTATTTTGAAAATTGATTTATAGAATTCAAAAATCCAACTATATATTAAATTAAATTAAACAATATCAATTAATCGGAATTTTTGTATTTTAATTTTGAAATGAGGATCCTCGATTTCTTCCGGTATTTTACTCAATTGATCTCTTTGATTTGATTAATTTCTGATTTTTTATATATTACTTAATAATTTAATATAAAAATTTAAGATACTAAAGGCATTCGGCCGGTTTCAACAATAGATTTTAATTAACTAATAAAAAATTATATGAATATTTCACTAATATTTTATACTAATTAGTTTTTATTTTCTTAATATTTTAATTTTTTTATTTAATTAATATTGTTTAATTTAATTTAATATATATTTGTGCTTTTAAAATTCTATAAATCAATTTTCAAAATAATATGTCTATAATTATTTATTGTTAGACTTTTTTGAATTCAAACTTTTGAATAATTTATTTATTTTTAATTTCTTGAATTTGTAAAAAAATTGTATGAATATTTAAAGTAATAATAGTGTTGATATGGCGAACTAACACTATCGACGTGGGGCAATTACGCAAGGCTTAGCAGGTCGCCAGGACCCACCAGGATCCTGGAAGATTCGGAGCTCGCCCACATGGAGGTAACCTACAAGCGGAGCTCGCCCAGAGCTCGCCTTTTATCCCTGGGAAGGTCTCGCCGAGCTCCATCATCGCATAACGTCCGTGGGCCGCACAAGGCACCAGAGCTCGCCATGGAGCTCGCCCAAACCGCCTAGGCTCATCTCCGAAGCTCACCGGTGAGCTCGCCTATCAGTCGAGTAGAACTCCGATGGTGTGCTCTTTTTCCCTCCGTCCGGTTTATCCACAAGGGTGGTTTACGGCGAGGTTTTTAATGTGGCCCATCTAGTCTAAGGCATAGTAGTAGGACGAGGCACAACATAGGTAGCAGTGTAAGGGACCAGGACGAGGGTTATGGACCCTCGTCAACATCGGAAGCCATATAGGCTCGTAAGGTGCCGTCTCACACTCGCACACCTATAAATAAGGCCTCTCTTGTACTATTCACACAATTCTCACAATTCTGAAAATCAATACTACTACTCTTGCAATATTTCTCTCTCAAAACTCTCTACTCCCTCCTCATATTTTACATCCAAGAACACAAATTCTTGAATTATTGTTTGGTAGAATTACATGTTATATTAGCCACATAAACAAACGCTGTTAATAAATTCTATCAACAAATAGTATTTTATATTTTTTAAGAAATTTCTTTTTATATTTTTTAAATTGGTTTTTTTTATCCTTTTAATTTTATTTCATTTCCATTTTAATATTTCAATTATCATTAATTACAAATATGTTTTTGTTCCCCTCCATATGTTTATGAGCTGCCACATCACTAATTAAGTAATTTAAAAAAGAAAATAACTTGTTACATGATAAATGACCTATAATAACAGGTAACAGGATAAAAAAACATAATTTTTCGTAAGTTATAGGACGAAATTCAAAAGTCCAAAGTTAGCAGGACGAAAATCAAAGTCAGTCAAAATTAAAAGACAAAAAAATATATTTTCCCATATATTATTATAATATATGTTGGGAGAAAAAGGGCATGGGATCGAAGTGTGGTTGCATGATTGGTCAAAATGGGTTAAATATAAAAATGGTTGACCTGAATAGCTTGATTTGTGTGATCATAAAGCGGGGAGGTGAAAGCTCGACTTTCATACACATGATGAGACCATTAAAATATTACTAATAATTAGCGCCAGCCACAGTAATAAGCAAACGCGTGTCCTAATCTAGTACCATCCTATTTATTTCTGACGTAAATGCCCAATAGATTGGATTTGGATCGATTGGCAGCTCTCTCTCTCTCTCTCTCTCTCTCTCTCTCTCTCTATATATATATATATTTGGTCCCCATGTACTTAAAAAGCCACGTATACGATCTGATTATTTAGTAGAATTATTCATTCATGTATACTAGCAGTAATTAATTATTGTTAGAAATATTTGAAATTAATTTCCTCATAAAACGAATTTTAAAAAATTAAATTAATTAACGTTTTCAGAAAAATTCCACTTTGAATTGAGGAGGTGGGCCACAAGCCTTTACAGTATTCTTTTGGATGTATGCTTATTCGAGTTTAAAAAGTCAATAAACTTAAAATAAATTGCAAAAAAGTCGTTTTTTGGAAAAAAAGAAACTACGAAAAAAAACCTGTCTTGCCTACAATATTCTAATATCATGAAGAAACTATTCATGAAAAAAAACCTTAACATTGCTCCAATGTGAATTTTATTTTATTAATTTATATATCACACGTGAAATTGATATATATATATATATATATATATATATATATATAATTCATAGAATTCTTTTTAACTATTTCATAAGTAAAATTGTGACTCAAATTCAAGTTTTTTTTTTATTTATATTGTTTTATTCTAATACAATGACGCCACAGTGACGACAAATGGATGAGTTAATTTCTTCACTTTATATGGAAAAATTGAAGTTAGGCTTTTCCGACATGGAAATTGAAATTGTGCACTAATCAACTAAAAATGTTAATTAGTCATTTTCGTCGCCATATATGTTTGACCACATTATTATTAAATAAGTGTATATAGTGAGTTCTTAATTTCTTGTCCTTATGAGTCACCACTGTATTGCTTTTGAATGGTGTTATGTCCACTTTTAAGAAATGCACTATTCTACTATACCTCATTCTTTCATTAATAAAAATTTGACTTGCAAAAAAAATCAAATCTCAAATGAATACCCATGTGTATTAATTTTTTTCTATATTTACATCTATGTTTATAATAAATCAAGGGTGATTTTACATATCGATTAAAAAAATTATTATATTTACAAATTGGTTTACAATATTTCCATAGAAGAGTAATTTTTTTCTGCACAAAACCAATTTATAATTTTTATCAATTTTGTGAACCATTTTATGATTTTCCCATAAATCAAATGACCGTTAAATAAGTTGTAATTAAGCATTAGTTAGCACTTCACCCATTCTTTTTTGTTCGTTAAGGCTAGCTCTCGATACGTGAAAAATGTACTATCATCATAATTTTTTGGGTAATTTAAATATTGATTAAAAAAAATCACTATATTAACAAATTGGTTCACAATATTTGCACAGAAGCATGTTTTTTTTTTGCACAGAAGTACATATTTTTTCTACACAATCAATTTGTAATAAATGTCAATTTTGTGAACTATTTTGTAATTTTCCCTAATTATTTTTTTTGGTTAAAATTAATACTCCCTCCGTCCCATAATTATTTTCACACTTTCCTTTTTCGTCCGTCCCACAATTGTTTTCACACCCAATAAATGGAAACTATTACTTTAATTTTATCCTCACAATTCAACTAATCTCATTATTTTAATAATATAACTTTACACAATATTATATTTTTTTTAAAAGTTGTGTCATTCCAAAGATGAAAACACCTCTGGGACGGAGGGAGTAATTAATAGAAATTGTGATGAAATGTCCATGGAAAAAAAAAATCACGGGACTTTCATAAACTCTTTATCTTTGTACTAAAGTATTTATGATAAAGTTTAAATATGTACACACATATACAATAAATGCGCCCATATTTCGGCAATACGAATCTCAATTATTGTAGCCATGAAATTAATCAATGCTAACTTCAAGTCCTCGAGACATTTATTATTTGAGATAAAATGTCCAACCATATATATGAGAAGGGACCACCTCTGATTTCCACCCCATAATAATATTCCAATGCGAAATATGATTTTTTTTTAATAACGTCATTTGTTTAGTTATTTAAATTATTTTTGCTAAACTTTTTCGTTTTCATAATCATTTAGTTTAATTTTTTAATGCATTAATTTGATAGTTCGTCGAAAGATTTAGTAAAATAAAATGTGAAAAGTTTATGAATTTAGTAAATTAACGAAAATTATTGTTTATCACTTTATCTTTATACAAAAATGCCCCGTACGGAGAAACGCAGAAGGTTGACTTTGGATCTTACAGCTGTACAAAATAGTCTTTGAGGAAGATATGAAATTAACATGGCTTGATGAGGCCGGCTCGAACTTGAAGCCATGCAGTATTGATTAGCTTGAAAACAGCGTCAAAAGCTGCGCCTTTACATTTTCAAATAAAATAATTAGAGTAATTATTGTAAAAAAAAAGTAACGAGAAATTGTGAAAAAAATATTTATTTAATAATATATAAAATAGTATTGTTGCTTTTTATGGAAAAAGAAATTTATTGTGAAACATAAGAAAATGAAAAGTGAGAAATTTATAGTGAAAGTGTGGGACGGAGGTATTATACAAAGTATATATAAAATGTGTAGTAAGTACTCCCTCCGTCCCAGAAGATATTGCTGTGTATTTTGGGCACAGAGTTTAAGAAAAAGATATAAAAAGTACATTTTTATTAATATTATATGTGTATTGTGAGAGTAGAGGTTAATAAATAGTTTTCATTTATAGGTATGCAAATTTTTTGTGGGACAACCCAAAATAAAAAGTATGCAATGTCTTTTGGGACGGAGGGAGTAATATAATAGATGTTCTTAACTTTATGAAGAATTAAGTGTCAATTATTGTAATAAAATCTAACTTTTAGGGAGAATAAAATATATTGTTCTGAATATGGGGACACAACTTTCTATTTAAATAAATGACAAATTTAGAACATCCAAAGTAGACATACGAAAAGTGTCAGGGGAAAAAAAGATGTATAACAGTATAATTTCTTTTTAAAACATTTAGAATTTACGATAACAAATTTAATTAAAATTTCAGCTACAATATCTAGCTATATAATTATATATTTAGAAAAAATATATAAAATCACAAATAATTTTCAGAGATTAACCTAATGGGGAATATTAGAATTTTAGTAGTAAGTCTTTTCTAAATTTTAAATTCAAAACTTATAAAGTGTGATCAATTTACAAAAAAACCCATAAAATTAATCTCCTTAGGGCTCATTTGGTTCGTAAGATAAAAGTATCTATCCGTCGAAAATATGCATATTTTCAACGGATAGATATTTTTATCTTACGAACCAAATGAGCCCTTAAAGAAAATATACTTACAAATTCATTTCCGTATTACTATATTATCGACTTGGGGGGGTTACGTGGCATTTTGTGTGTTGAAGACAGCTAATATATATGAATCCACATTGTGCTGAGTTTACAGCCGGAAAATGATATTTTTTATGTGAAGTTTAGGAATTAAAATATATAGTAGTACCCGTGACTAAACCCTAGTGGTCAAATTAAATTATTAATTAGTCGTAACAGCTATTAGTGGTACGGGTTTAAATGATGGGTTAATATATATATGCACCACACTGAGCAATCCAAATTTATATTTGAAAGTTATATTTATCATTTTTTTTTGTTAAAATTATAGAAGACATTGCATTATTAATGTTTTAATTCATCTGACAAAAAAAATTACATACCTAAAAATAGAAATTTTTTATTAAATTTTATTATCACAATATACATATAATATTTATAAAAATATATTCATTATATTTTTTATTTAATTGTGTATTCAAAAGTTCCTGCCATGTGTTTTGGATGGAGAGAATACTATTTAATAAATAATAATTATTTAATATAAATGAAATATTGAAACTAATAACAAAGTATAATATTTTTAAAATATACTTAAGTTTGTGTATAAATATATATTTTCTCTAGAATGAAAAGGTGTACATTAATTTCTTCTATGTTCAAATATAACGTGCGTAACTTTATTACTTCCTCTGTCCCAATATTTTCTTCATATGTGGAGTTTCACACATATTAAGAAAAAGTAAAGTATGTGAATGTGAAGTTAAATAATAAAATATAAAAAAAATATAATTTATTGACTTTTGTGAGTTTGAGTTGTTTCCTTTTTTTGGGTGTGAAAAAAGAGTTGGGACGTTCGTATAAGGAAAGTGTGAAGTTTATCTTGGGACAGAGGGAGTAGAATATTACCGGTAAAAAAAAAA
>JAPKLY010000051.1:1582796-1609042 GCA_026898435.1 Prunella vulgaris
AAAATAGTGTAAAAAATATTTAAAATAATAATAAAAAACTAAATAGTAGTTTCCAAAAAAATAAATAAAAAACGAGCAACATATAGTGAGACAGACGAAAATGACAAAATGAGCAACTTATAGTAGGACGAAGTGAATATTAATTAATTACTCCATCTCTTTAATTTTACGCATACAAACAGTCACTTAATTTATAAATGGATCACCATATACATGCAAAATATTATTACTTTATCTCCTTTTAGCTGTATATTCTTTTAAAAGCTGTTCAAAACAAATAAATATACTTTTGGTGGATAATTTTAATTTAAAGTCATCTTGCAATCAACATCTCAGGGTAGAATTTGTTATTGGTTTATTACTATTAGACAATTAATAAATAAAATTAATATCATATCTTTTTACAAGTGTTTAGTTAAAATAAAATTATTTCGTGGTATTATAGCTTTTTAACTCACGCCAAAACTAATCCCATTTTAGTTTCTATAATAATCAATTTAAGTAACTCCGGATTATTGATCTATAAATAATGTGAGTTGCCAAAATAAAAATAAAATATTCAACAAAAGGTAATGCCACAGGTACAATGATAATAAAACACATAATACGCAAAAAGACAACAAGTGTAAAGTAATAATAAGTAATTCAGAAAAGTAAAAGTAATTAAAAAAAATGACCACGAGATAGGATGAAAATCACAATTTCTCCAAAGACGAGGGACACGTAGAGTATGTGAGTAACAGGGACGGCACCAAATCCTTTTGACTTCATTTTGTTCTCTTACTTCTCTCCCCCAACTATATATACGCTCTTGTCCTTCCATTTCTTATATACGGACATACATACACTCTCTCTCTCTCTCTCTCTCTCTACCCTTGAGACACAAAAATCTACAAGAAATAATTGAACTTTTCAATATGGGAAGAGCCCCTTGTTGTGACAAAAATGGACTGAAAAAAGGGCCTTGGACCCCAGAAGAAGATCAGAAGCTCATTGATTACATTCAGAAACACGGCTATGGAAATTGGAGAACCCTTCCAAAAAATGCTGGTAATTAATTACACCTCCACACATTATTGCTATTAATTAATTATTTCTTCTTACTCAATATAATAAGTATTATATTGTAAAATTTTCTTTTCTTTTAATTTGATTTATTTATTATTTTAAAATTATTATAGGTTTGCAAAGGTGTGGAAAGAGTTGCCGCCTACGCTGGACCAATTATCTCCGCCCTGACATCAAAAGGGGAAGATTTTCATTTGAAGAAGAAGAGACGATTATTCAACTCCATAGCATCCTCGGAAACAAGTACGTTTATTATTGCTGTTTTGAAATACTTAAAACAGCTTTTTATCAAAAAAAAAATTCATAGTTTTAAAAAAAAAAAAAAAAAATTTAAAAGCTGTTTTTGTAACGTGTGGAAACATGCACATTCTAATTAAAATTTCATTAAACAGATGGTCTGCGATTGCTGCAAGGCTTCCGGGGAGAACCGACAACGAGATCAAGAACTATTGGAACACGCACATTCGAAAAAGGCTTCTCCGAATGGGAATTGATCCGGTGACACACAGCCCACGCCTGGACCTTCTAGACCTTTCCACAATCCTAAATTACAACATTAATTCACAATCCCAGATGAATTTCTCCAGATTACTAGGGATGCAGCCCGTGATTAACCCCGACTTAATACGTTTAGCCACGTCTCTACTATCCTCAGAGCGCCGTAATCACTACTTCGTCTCGCAAAACCACCTAATTAATCCCAACCAAATTCAACCGTCAGTAATCCAAACCCCGGTTCAAGATTTAACCGGGGTTCCCACCACCTGTTTGGATTCCAACCACATCATGCAGTACGACGGCGTTACCGGGTTCGGGTCGGAATGGCAACAAAGTAATAATGGGTCGATTTTGACGGAGGATTACGTGCCGGTGGCAAACTTTGGGTACTACGCAGGGTCAGACCAAACGGTGACGGATACTGCTCCGTCGTCCGAAACGTCGACGTTCCAATCTAACTTCGGCTTCCAGTCCGTTTTGTCGACGCCGTCATCGAGTCCGACGGCGTTACATTCGACGTCAACGTATAATATGAACACAGAGGACGAAAGGGAAATCAGCTACTGCGGTAATAACATGTTTCCGGATATCTTGGATGTTGCTGATTTCGTGTAGCTAATTCTTGTGATCGGAAACACCGTGTTAAGCGATGCGGAGATTATTTTTTTTTTTTTAATTTAAATTTTATTTATGTCTTCTGAGCTTAATTTCATGTATCTTGTATAAATTAATTAATTTCTGTTAAACTGAAGTTAATTAGTTAACTTGTGCTGATTTTTCTTGTCCTCGCTATCTAACAACACGACTCCATTGTTTGCTTCACTACACAAGATTTCCATTATTGACATATTCCCCCTGTCTGAAAATCAATCACCATCATATTAATTAATTTGATGAATTTAATTTAAATCTTCCACTTTTGAATCGAGTTAGTCCAGTGCGATACCGTTTTCATAACACGCGCGGGATCAATACTATTTGATTTACTTAAACTAATTAAAATGTATTAATGTCACTAATAAGAGGAATTAAAAAGTGATTTTCTTAATTTTCGTCCAAACTCTTATTTCGTATTTGACTTATTAATTTGAACGTCTTAACATTTATTTTACACCTAAAAAAATATATTCTACACTTACAAAAATAAATAAAATATTTTTTTATTTTAATATTTATTTTTACACTCACATACTCTCTATTATAAAATATGTCATTCACTAGTATAAAAGAAGAATTAACTTAAAATGTTGTTACACATAATATAGCTAGTCAATGATTCTTTTAGTAAAAAACAAAACCCACTTAATCAATAATGGAGTCTGGCCATAATCACATCAAAGACTTTATTAATTATCTATAATTATTAAATACAAATATAGCATGTAGTGTGTATCTGGTCGAAATGGCCTCATGATATATAGTAATTCAATTCTTTAATAGAAGGAAACATATCTGCATGGCTACACAAGGGGAACCCGAGTCATCATATCAACAACTCCAACTTTCTTAATTACATAAATCAATTAGATCGCACATCATGTTATTTTTAGTAATCCTTTATTTATAATGCTACATTATTAATTGGCACTGTTCAATTGTCTTGTTTACTTTCTTGAAGAGGAAATTCAACATCATAATACGCATGTCACGCTACTTAAATTAATCAAAAGTTTCTAAAATAATATTAGAAGAAACTTTGTGGTTTCATCCATCCCGACAGTGGCCGGAGAAGGTGACGCGTGGTGGCGCCACCTGTGCTATAACAAGTATTTACGTACAAATAAAGTAATGGTATATTTATGTAAACAATGTGCATGGCTGTGCTAATTAAACCTCCCTCGGGGGTTTGACTAAGAGGTGGAGCACGTGGCGAGATGCTAAAGGTGGGAAAACCATTGTGGGGACCACTTGATAAAAGGATCCCTATAGCTTTTACTTAAAAATCATGGCGTGGCTCTTGTGCTATTTCTCATCTTTTTTGTCCTTCCCGATAAATTAATTAGCAGATCGTCAAACACCAATGACGACACCGAGGGACACGTGGTGTCGATGATTTGACCTCTGGTCCCCACTCTATGAGTGGGTCCCGCTGGCCCAGTTATCAATAGGCGGGAGGTCTAATAGATTTTGAGCAAAAATGGATGGCAACTAGTGCGCTATGTTTTAAAAAGCGGGTTGGACCGGTCGGTCGGACCAGTTGAATCGCTACTCGGACAATATGCCGAACGGTGCAAAAGCGTTAGACCGCTCCTCCTGTGAAGCGCCCAAAAAGCGATCAAAAGAGGCAAAAGCGGGTCGAACCGGTCAACTCGGCGCTTTTCCTTTAATTGTTAAAAAAAATTGATTTTTTTTAAATTTTTAACTTTAAAATGAAACTCAATTTATTAGATTTAATTTTTTATTATATATCATCTAAATCGCTTTTTCTATCCTTATTCTTTCCCAAATTCTTAATCTATTATTTCTGTATCTTTCTATTAAGTTATCAATGAAGTTTAGAGTTTAAATCATGAGATCAAAGTTTAATGTGATGTTAACTTGGATATTCTTTCAAATTAAATAATTTTATGTTGTTAATCATAGATATTTGATGAACATTCTATATATTTGATATTTTTAAGACATTTGGTGAACTTAATTTTACATTTGACATTTTTATGATATATGGTGGACTTATTTTAGTAAAATATTGACATTTAATTTACATTGTTAAAATTGAACTTTAAATAACAATATTAGATGTATATTTATTTAAATTTATCATAATTTATACATATAATTTACTATTTTTAGAGAAAAACTATTTATGGTGTCCATAATTGTTTTATATACTTATATATTATTTAATTATGATGTAATATCGGCTCAATCGCTTTACTAACGGTTAGACCCGATCCGACCGGTCCGACCAAAAATTTTGAGGTCTTCGGTTCAACTTCCGCTTCCGCTTTTAAAACATAGCTAGTGTGTAGTAAAGGAAATATTATTTGTTTCATATTAAACATATTGACTGTTTATAGAAAAAAATCCTTATGTTTTATAAAAACTCTTTTAGCTATTTTTGTGTTTTAGTTATGTTAATAAATGCAATTGAAAATGCATAGTCAATTTCTTTTGATGCGATAGAATCGGAAGATTTTTTTTTTTTTTGGAAAGTAAGAAAATATTAAAGTATTTGAGAACTTTTAATGTAAAAATAAAATTATGATCTAAAATTAAGATATACAAGAATGTAATCGTTCAATTTTCAATTTTACATTATTTTGTATGTTATATTAATTTTTTATATGAAAAAGAATTATAATAAACTTAAAAAATGGGGTATGAGAATTACCCTCCATTACAAGGACCCAGCAGCTATGTGCATTTACAAATTCAGTTCCAAACTACTGCTATTTAATTCATATTGCTCAAATTCATATTGCTCAACTTTATACTACTAACACGAAACCAACTCCATACTCTACTTTTTAACTCCATTAGTTTAACTCCTATTAAGAAAAATAAAATTGCAACGAATTCATCACCACCAAAATATAATAGATATACAATAAAGAAATAGACTCCACAATCAAAATATATATATATATATATATATATATGTGTGTGTGTGTGTGTGTGTGTGTGTTGATAATAGATATACAATTAAAGAAATAGTCTCCGCAATCAATAATATATATATGTGTTGATATAATTATCTTATACTACTTTTCTTATCATCGAGAGACATAATGGACACCATGAGTATGGCCGCTCAATCCCTTGCAGTTTTATATAATTATATTCAAGAAAAAATTTCAGTGTTACAATTATAAAATTAATGTTTAATTAATAAAGATAGACTATACTCTATTATTTTGCTCTATTATTAGCGCATGTTAAATATATTTTTAATTTCGGTTGATTTTACACAATTATTTGAGTACACTACTTTCAAAGGACATAGAAAATATGGATGCATATAACAATAACGATATACACACTTGAATAGAAGGCAAAGTCTGAGTTCTGTTTCGATTAAGGGGACTAAATTTATTTTAAATATTTTATAAATTTTAACTTAATTATTTCAAAATTTTATAAGATATTATTTTTACGTACGTAATTTATAAATTGATAAATCTTCGGCTAACAAAATTTATCTTTGATAATTTATAATAAATATTTTTATATTTTAATTTTATACAATTTTTTTTTAAATATTAAAGTATAAATAAGTGGCGGTGGTTTGGGGTGAGTTTGTAGGTTTGGAGGCGTGTGAAAAAATAAATTGCAATGAAATCAATGTAATCCAGTTAATTTTTATTTTCATCTTTAATTTTCAAAATCTACCTAGAACAAACTCTGTCTTAACTCTTCTTTCAAATTTCAATTAAATGATTTTGCTGGTCAAAATTTACAAGTGACACGCTTTCTAAAAAGTAAATAATATGTATGTATGAAATTAAATAATAGGAGTAAAATATATTATTAACTTTTTTAAGTATAATACTCCATCCGTCCATAAAAATTAGTCCACGTTGTCTTAAATAGCCGTCCACAATAAATAGTCTACCTACCAAAAATAGAAAATTTTTAATCATTATTTTTATTTTTTTATACACATATACTCACTTTTACACATTACATCAAATATTTTATTAATAATTAACACTTCTTTATACTAATACATTCACTTTTACGCATTAACATCAATTCTTTTTTAATAACCGTGCACAATTAAGATAGACTAATTATTATGGACGGAGGTAGTATTTTTTTTTAAGTGTGAAAGATGTGAAATATCTAAATAAAGTAAATGTGAAATTAGGTAATGATTGTAGGAGAAATTATGTAGTACAAAGATAGAGCTCGGAGCAGTACGGCCACAGATTTTACACGATGGTAATTAATCGGCAACTTTAGCTTTCTCAGCCTCTATAAATAATCGTACGATACAAGTTGAAATTCTGAAGTCAAAGCCTCTTTGCGGCCATCAAGACTTCCATGCAAGCACGTCATTTTATACGTCACAAACACGTCATGAAAAGTTTATACTTAATCACACATGTCTAATAATTGTCCCTCTCAATATCCCATCTCTTGAATTTTGCAGCCTCTTTTTATTAAGCATGCTTATATAAATTCTAATTGAGAAAGTCTTATTTGCACAAAGTGCAAGGTGTACTTATTTAACGGTTGAAATAATTTATACTGAAAAATGAATGTTGATTACACTGAAAAGTTACGATTTAATATACTGAAAAGTTTACACTATTATCGACCTGCGACTTTATAGTATAAATTTTTCATTATATCAACCTGCAACTTTTCAGTATAAACAACTTTAACTGTTACTCACTTGGTCCCAGAGGAATTTGCACACTTTCCTTATTCGGACGTCCCACACAAATTTGCACATTACTAAAAAAGGAAACATTGATTTACGTGCACACTCATAAACCTATACACATATTTACCCATATGCCACTACTTTATATATAAAATATATTTTCCTTAAAAAATGTGACGTCCCGTAGGGTGCAAATTCCTACGGAACGGAGGGAGTATAAGTGAGTGAATCGTGCACCAATTGCATAAGGGACCTTCCCAGTATGAGATATTATAAAATACTAGGTTTTAATAAAACTATAAATAAAATTAAAATGAATTAATTACGTCTACAAAGTAATTAATTGTCAGTATTAACGTGTCGATAAATGCTAGGCCGGGATGGTATCCTGTACGGCATACGTATATAAAAGAAAATGCATAAAACCGACCATATCCAAAGAGGAAATTAAGGTCTTATCTTTAAAAAAATTAAATAAATACAAGTTTGATATTTCATTACCTTAATCAGTTGATTTCTACGTCTCTCCCTTTCCCGATCGACCGCCCAAAGAAAAATCGCTTCAAGGCTTTCAATAAATTCGACAGCTCCTAAAGTAGGTCCGTGTCTTTTTTTATTTCCTTCGACTATTGATTATGTTCTTTTCATTATTAAATGTTAATTGTTAGTTGTTAATAGTTAGAAGTTAGTTCACCAAGTCTTCGTACACTCATATCTTCAAGTAAACCTTATATCTCCCTTCTATTCGTTTCCAAAGAGAATCGAACCGAATCACTCATTCAAGTGAGAAGTCCGATGACAAAGTGAGCTAACTCGCCTGGTTTATTTGAGTATGTATTGACATTCACACTACTGAAATTTAAGGAATGGAAGATTCTTTGCTTTTCAAGTATCAAAATGAAAAGTTTGTAATTATATACACCCCAATTTCTTATTTATTTTTATTTTTATATCATTCAACCAATCACCCCAATAAAATTTTGCGGTACAACACTCCGAGAAATTAAGGTAAAAACTGGAAACTATGAACTGAGGAAAGAAGGGAATGGGCCCCTCTTACAGCACTTGTATAATTAGTCTTCTGTCTTTTGATCTTTTAACATTTTTATAGTCGTTTAATTGACTTTTGATATTTCTCGTTATAGATAGCTCGAATTATGATATTCATTTTCAGGTGAATGATTGCTAGCAATCATGATTAATCACTATTAGCTTAAGCTTTTGTTGTAATTGGTTGCACTTTTCAAGACTGTGGGGTTTGAATTTTGCAAGACTTGAAAGTGCCAAAGATTTTCTATCAGCAATTGTCGGAGACGTAAAGACTAAAGAGCACGTTTTGCATTTGGAAACCAAATTACTGTCAATAATAAAATTCAACATTGGGGTTAGATCCGGAATTATATCAAAATCGTTCCATAATTTTTTCAAATTTTGGATTTGGTCTAATAATTATATAATATTTCAATTTAATCTCACAAAAATTCAAATCTAACCGAATTAGTCCTAAATCATCGGAAATTACATAAACGACGCCGTTTTACTCACACGGCCAGAAAATATAACAAGTGACCGGCACGGTAGTAAAACGACGTCTTCCTATGTCATTTTCGGCGACTTGAAACTATTTTGGTTAGATTTGAATTGTTATGAGACTAAATTGAAATATTTCATAGTTATGATACCAAATCGAAAAAATCGAAAAGTTATGGGATGATTTTTGTATTAATCCCGATTAGATCCTAAGATTATTATGATATATTATCGAGTAAATTGCAAATTTTGTCCCATATTTATTGAGCGCTAGCAATTTTAGTAATATTTATCAATTAAATCTCATAAAATTTAAGTTAATAAATTAATTTGTTATTGTTTTCATAATGGAAGTCTCATCATGACGAGTAAGTGATGCTAAGTCATTAGTCGGGCCATTATATGGAATTTTGGCAGCTCACTTGCATGCTGCATTATACATGCATAACCTTGCAGTTTTGTCAATATAAGACTCAAATTGTATTATTTTAAAAGTTAGAGAATTTAATTAAATAAACTAAATTGTATGAGACTAAAATCACCAATTAATGCCCAATAAATATTGGACAAATTTTGTAATTTACCCATAGATTGTTTGGTTGAGGGATTGATGAGATTTTTTGAGATGTTATTCATAATTTAAGAATAGAAGCTATTTCTAAAATAATCAAGGTTATCGACACTGTTAATAATATTTGAATATTATTATAATATATATTAATTATATATTAAATCCACATATGAAGTGTGGATATAGTTGGAGGGAGTTATGGAAGTTATGTGGAATTAAACTTTTGTATCCTAATTCTTAATAATGGGCTAATGGGCTTCTAGACATAAAAAATGGCATTTGGACATAAGCATGAAGAATGGAATTTTCTGTGTACAGTATAGCAGATTTCAAACTCCCTAAAATCATCTCCGAAATAGAAATCAAACTCATAGAAATAGAAATTAAACACATTCTATATTCTTGATGATGCTAATTCGTGAATCAATGTACACATACCATTCTGTGTATTGGATCCTGAGTACGGGATATTTGGGGACGAGGAAAAGGACTGGATCATAAGGAATACGACATAGCGAGGATACCAACGTGGTTCATAATTAATTCCGCATAAAGGTAAGTGGCCCTATTCGTATTGGTCACGGGATTGATTTGTCGATCAATTCCAACAGACACTGTTGGTGATTTTGTCGTTCTCTTTAATGATTGAAACGTATTATATAATGTAACACTTACCCCACAAAATTGGAACTCAAAGTGCGTACTTCTTTAAAAAAAAAAAAAAAAGGAACAGTCGAACAGTAATTCTTTAAATTGAAGGCAAGGATTGTGGTGGTTGTTATCGTAGAATTAAATGAAAAATTGATTTCAGACATCTTTATATAAGTTTAAATTTCTAGGTAATTTTTTTAATGATATTAGAATTTAAATTCGTCAAACATTTTGGGTACGATTTTCAACTCCATTCATATTAAAATTGTCAGTTGTTGGGCCTTCTTTTTAAAGAGAAAATTTTTAAAAATTCAGTTCATGAGTAAAAGAAAGTGTTAGAAAATTACACAAATAACTTATTCTTACATTTTTTAAGTGAGATGAAATTTTGGTCTTACGGTGTATATACTTAAATTTTAGAACTGAAGCTATTTCGAGATTAAAGTTAAATACTATCTCCGTCCATAAAATTTATGCTCACATTTTTGCACTACCTCCGTGGATTAATGCAATATGTTGGAGGGTATTACAGAATATTGTGAGGTCCGTTTTGAATAAAGAGAATATTTATGAAAAGTATATCATATGTACTTTCCATAAATACTTTCTTTACTCAAAACGGACCTCACAATATCCCATAATACCTTCCGACATATTGAATTAAATCACGTGAAAAAATGTGAGGGACTGAGGGAGTATTTTCTAAAGGAAATCTAACCACATGAACGAATTTATGACAGTGTTGTTTGTCTAATAAATTCTCTTCATATAAATGACACGTGATTTAATAAAAGTTAATATTACATATATTAAAATAATAGATAAAGTAAAAAAATTAAGGTATTATAAGATCTAAATTTTTGTTTATGAGTATAGATAGTTTTTAAATAAAAAAGAAAAAAATATAAATAAATAAAAATAAAAGTGAAAAATAATTTTATGAATAGGATGGATGGGTGTGTTTGCAAGAGATTAAAAATGTGTAGAATCACTTTTTCTTGGGATAAATTGGGTCTCACCAACTTTTTAAAAAAAGTGATTCTTAACTTTTTTTTTAATTATTTGCAAACACACCCATAAGCTGCGAGTAACATTGACAAGTGATTTCGAAAGTCTCTTTGAGTGACGACGACAGGCCTAAACATGTTTAAATTTGTAAAAATCAAATGAAAAATAATATGCCTGACAAATTTAATCATCAACCAGATAAGATTTTTATCCATGGCGGTAACATGTTCACATTCATTGTACGAGGACTAATGTCCATGGCGTCGTCATTCGGATAATGACGCGTGTTAATCATAATTTATTAAGATTGACAATTTCCACGCAAATTAAAATTTTACAATAAAAATACTCCCTCCTCCACACCTTATAAATAGGAGCAGAGTTACGAGAGTGATGCGTAAATTATACGGGAGCGGATTTTCTGTTGGGACACTAAATCAGTAGATAGTGCTAGAACTTTAAACGTTAAAATTTAATTTATTTTTTTTTAAATAAAATTAAGAGAAAAATTCTCCCCATACACACATAAAAGGCCCAAAGAGAGAGGCCCAATTGTTAATTAGGTTAAATTTTTTTTTTGAAATATAATGCAAAAATTAGATCCGCCATTTTCACCTTAGATGAAAAAAAGAAATTGAATCGATCACCGGAGTTGGCCCTCGTGCTGATGTTGACCGGTTGCGGCAGGAGGTTCGAAGGTGTCGACTGGCTTGTGACTCTTCATTCACTGATTAAAAGCATAACAGTTCCTTCAATAAAATTTATTAGGAATGTGAAAAGAAAGCGACGACAATGATAATTAAAGGTATTAGAAAATAATTTCTGTGAAAAATTTCATTTTACTGGGTATAGAAGGGTTTCATAAAAGAGTGTGTTGTCTTTTTATTATGCTTTTTAAAATAATAGTAACGGTGTTATTTAAAATCCCCAACATCATTTGCTGGTTTAGTGTCCCAGCAGAGGCCTCCCAAATTATACTACTATAAAAGTAATGAAATTAATTAGATTTAATGTTAAAAGTAATAACATGATGTGAATTAATATCATGAAGATAAAGTTAAAATATTATTTTTTATTTATAGAATGTGTAAAAAAATTTAGAATGAATCGATAAAAATATTATAGGACGGAAAGAGTATTATTTGTAACCTATATTATTACATAAGAATATAATTCATCTAAAAGCTTGAAATTAATGTAAAGAATCTGTGAAATTATCTATTTATATTAATTTTCTTTAACACATCCATTCGTTAATTTCATCTTATCTAAAAGTTTAAATATTAATTTGTTTATATTAATTATTTTGCAATAAAATATTTACAATGAAAAAGAATTAATAATTACGAGAAGCATAACTCAGGTGCGCTTTATTTCGCCAATAAAAATAAAATTTCCTTTCTACCTAAAATATGTTAAATTAATTGCATAACTAGCATTGTGCTCTTATATTTTTTTTAAGAAAAATTGATTAAAAAAAAAGGGTTAATGGTTTTGACATGTGAATTTACTGAGGATGATTATATAAAAAAAGTAATCAAATGAGGTAATAATTATTTTATTTAAAAAAAAATTTATGTATAATTTTTATTTTCTCTAACTACTATAATAATTAATTAATTACAATATATTTATTTTCATTCTTACTAGTATTAAAGAAGTCTTAAACCAAACCCACCTCATATCTTGGTCATTGCTTCATCTCAACACTAAACACTTTTTCTAGTCTGGAGGATTTTTTTCCCATGAAAATTGCTCTTGTTGTATTACATCATTTGTGTACCGAATTGTGTAGAAGTTTTGTGCCTAATTTTCGACAAGTCGTTTTTTCATGTGATACATGTGTTTACATCACATTCCTATCCAGCCAAACTTCCTTTGAAACAAATTTCATCTGAATATTTTAATGTGCATCACGAACGAAGTTAGAGGAAAACCTTTCTAATCAAATTAATAGAGTAGCTTTGTTGTAAACTCAAGTTCAATGAACTCGTATCACTATTATGTATAATCATTATCATTGTTATTCATATATGTTGATGGGCGAGCCACTCGAGGTAATTCGAAGAATCAAGAGGTCGCCCCTGTAGTGATAGAGCTCGCCTAGGGCTCACCCCATACCATCATGGAGGTCTCGCCAGAGTTCATCATCACGCAACACTCACAGACCACGCAAGGCAGTAGAGCTCGCCTAAGAGATCGCCCGACTCGTCTAAGAGCTCGCCCTTGAGCTCGCCCTTAATCTATAGGACCCCGATGGCGCACTCTTTTTCCCTCCGTCCGGTTTATCCACAAGGGTGGTTTACGGCGAGGTTTTTAATGAGGCCCATCTAGTCTAAGACATTGTAGTAAAACGAGGCACTAGATAGGAAGCAGTGGGGGGAGATCAAGACGAGGGTAAGGAGCCCTCGTCGACACCGGAGGCCATATAGGCTCGTAAGGTGCCGTCTCACACTGGCACACCTATAAATAAGATCTCTCTTGTACTATTCAGGGACTTCTCACAAATTCTCTCATAATCAATACTACTACTCTTGCAATATTTCTCTCTCTAAACTCTCTACTCCCTCCTCATATTTTACATCCAAGAACACAAATTCTTGGATTATTGTTTGGTAGAATTACATGTTATATTAGCCACATAAACAAACGCTGTTAATAAATTCTATCAACAATATATACTATCACTGTTATAAAAATACACTTGATATTTTAACAGTGATAATGTATATGCATAACAGTGATAGTGACAAAAATTTGTATGAACCCGAGTTCATAGTGAACTCGGGTTCTCAATTATCACTGTTATGTATATACACTATCACTATTATGTACATTCATTATTACTCTTATGCATATTTATTACTACTAAAAAATTAAATATATTTTTATAACAATGATATGTATATATGAATAACAGTAATAGTAATTACACATGACAGTAATACGAATTCATGTGAAATCGAGTTCACAAGAAACCTACTTTGTGTAATAATTAAAGTTGGCCCTCTAGGAGAATTGTTAAGGAATTATTTACGAAAATATCATGCGTGATTGTTTGGAATTGGTCGTAGTGATGGATACAAAATTTTAAATTTGAGAATACAATATAATTAGTAAAATATTAAAAGCAATTTTTATGGGTACAAAAATATTTAAATCTTTATACATAAAAAAATATAAAAAAATTACAAAAATAATCTCTAATTGCGTTAGAATACCGAACTATTATTGAAATATCACCTAGCTAGTATTTATTATTGTTCACTCAAAAATCACTAAATTTAGTATTTAGACCAAATTCCTCCATCACTGTATATATTAAGAGTGTACCTTCTTCCCCTCTTATTCTATGATTAAAAAATAAATTTCGATTCTTGAACTAGTGAATCAGTTGCAGAGAAGACAGGAAAAATAATTGTAAAAATTAACTTTAGAAACACATGTTAAAAATCGGAGGAATTTTTAGTCTAAATTTTAGCTAAGTGGTTTCTGGGTGGGTGGGGGGGGGGGGGGGACACTACTCCCTTAATCCAAGTGGTAGGAACTTTGATATATAATTTATCTTTCAGCAGTATTTGGAAGATTTTTTAATTTTTTTTTGTTAGGATTTGGTTATTGGAAACTATTTTGATAGAAGTACATTCATCAATATGATTTTATTTAAAAATAAATAAAATTAAAATAAATATAAAATATCCAAAATATTTATTTATTTATTTTTCAATTAAAATACATTATACGTATACCCATCATAATATGTGCAGCACGTAGAGCAGTTAAAATAAACGAGCTGCTCGTGAGCTCGACTCGACTCGGCTTGTTAAGGCTCGACTCGATGTGTTAAACGAGCCGAGCCGAGCTCAAAAAAATACTCGTTTTCTTAACGAGCTTGGCTCGGCTCGACTCGGTAGGCTCAAAAAATAGAGGTTATTTTATAAATATTATATAATTTAGGGTATAAAATAATAATATTTTACATAATAATACAACTCATATTCTCAAATCACGCATACTGATGAATTGGTGATAGTTTTAGCCTTATTGTTGTTAAAATAAACGAGCTACTCGTGAGCTCGACTCGGCTCGATATGTTAAATGAGCCGAGCCAAGCTCAAAAAAATACTCGTTTGCTTAACGAGCTAGGCTCGACTCGACTCGATAAGCTTAACGAGCCGAGTCGAGCCTGACACTACTCGGGCTCGCTCGACTCGTATAATAGCTCCAGCATGTGATTGATCAGAATTCCAAAAATCTAAGAGAAAAAAATTATGTCATCACAATAGCCTTGGTTGGCGTTGAATATGTGGTTGATTATTGTAGAAATGTGATCGTTTGGTTACTAAATACGTATATGCAAGTGTTTTTCTTTTAATCCTATCTAAACGAAATATAAATAATTGTTTTTTAGGCTTGTCTTAAACTGTACTTACACTATACAAAATGTCCCTCTGTGTAACTATCTCATTCTTTAAAAAATAATATTTTCTTGAATATTATTGTTGAACATATATATATAGTGTATTTTCGAATATTTTGTTTGTAAATTTTTTTGAACATTTGATAAATGTTCAATATTTTTTCCGAACTTTTAATAACTTTTCATCATTTATTTTTTAGTAGAACACAAACATCAACGGCGAATAACGTTTAGTACTCGAATAATGACGTATAGTGGCTTTCACATGTGAAAAAGATTTCACGGTGAAAAAGGATGAAAAACGTATACCGTATGAAATTAAGGGGACGTTTGATATGAATTTAATATGGGAATTGTTGATAGAATTTACTAATCGGTGTGTTTATGTGGCTTTTATAACATATTAATTATACCAAACAATAATTCAAGAATTTGTGTTCTTGAGGGATGAGATAGAGAGAGAAAGTGGAGAGTTAAGAAAGAGAAAGTAAAAGTGTATTATGATTGGAATCCTCTGTAATAGTACAAGAGAGGTCTTATTTATAGGTGTGCGAGTGTGAGGTGGCACCTTACGAGTCTATTTGGCTTCCGGTGTTGACGAATGTCCGTAACCCTCGTCTTAATCCCTCACAACACTCCCTTTACAATGCCTCATTCTACTACATATACATGTTCTATTTGTGCACTTGCTAACCGGGCCCTTAAGCTGGGCGAGCTACCTGGCGAGCTTCTCTGCCTTTTGTGATTTCTGGGGGTTGTTCAACGACGGACCTCGGCGAGATCCCCTTTGGACATGGGCGAGCTCCATCTCGAGAGGGGTAGCTCGCCCGTACTCTCCTTCTCTTCCGATACCTCTGGCCTTCGACCTCGGCCTGCTGGGAGCTTGGGCGAGGTCCTTGCCCACCTCGGCGAGCTCCTTCGTGTTGGCCTTGGTCAGGGCTGACGACTTGGCTCTTACACAAGCGGGCTACCTTCTCAGTCTTGGGATAATTTCGTGATTATCCTCAGGTAGTTCGCCTTGTCAACAGGAATGATAATGTGTGTCGTTTAAAGGTTAATCATTATATGGTTAGTGATTACCTTTTGTGTACCATATTTATATAGTTTTATTCATGTCTAATAAATAAAACCAAACACTATTAACGAAAATAAATTTTCATTCATTCTTATTATCCATCTTCATTACCTCCAACGAAATGGCCCCTAAAAGAGGTGAAAACAGTTGTACGGGTATAATATGTGTTTTTAGAAGAAAAACAGTTGAACTTATATGTAAATCACCCTATATATTTTACTATTAATGGAGTTTGTATTTATCTCTTTATGGGGTTCTAAAATTTGAGGGGTTTACATCTATTAAGTGTCTGTTTTAAAAATCTAAAAATAACTTCTAAAATAGATTTTTTTAAAAATTATCTATCATAATTTTTTTTATAAAAAAATTATTTTAAAAATTATTTTGTAGAGTTTTAAAATATGCATAAAATGGGTTCAAATAAGCCCTTTTTGTTATTCATGGGTCTACAATATTTTGAACTCAAGTATCGCCCAAGTTTGAGGTTTTGACCAATAGATATCAATAAAATTAGCCCATTAATGGGCCGGCTGCTGACAGTGCAATTGGCCCATCGGAAGTATTTTTTAGTGTTATGCTAACTCTAGAATTTTTTTTTCTTGGGTCCCAAGTAATTAAGATTTAAACATAATATGCAAGTAAAAGGTCAAAACAAACATAGTAAGGCTGGTGCACGGGCAATTCAAGCATATTTTTAAAAAATTATATAACTCATTAATAAAAAATAATTACTGAAAAGTTACACCATTAAATATACATTTTTCAGTAATAATATGTGTAATTTTTCAATAGTATTTTGTGTAATTTTTAAAAAATGAACTTGAATTGCACGGTGTAACTGATGCATATAAGACTAAACCAAACAACAACCCTCCATCTCAAAAAATTTTGCACCATGAGATTTAAAAAAAAATATATATATATATATAATTATATGAATGCACATGTAAATTAATATTTTTTTTAATAATATGTAAATTTGTATAAAATATTTAAATAAAAAAATTGTAAATTCTTATGAAATATAAGGAGTATATATATATATTCTTAAAAAATAATTGTATTTTTTTGTGAGAATAAATACATTTAAAAATAATACCAGCTGTTTATATTTGTAACTTTTAAATAAAAAATAATTGTATTTTGATCCATACAAAACCCTATTTGTACGTAAATTAATTATTTGTACATAAATTACTTCATAATTTCAGCAAGATATTTCCTTGCAAAAACCTTGCAAAGGGCGCAAGTCTCGCGAGCTAAACGAACCTTAGGGCACCTGGATTCGGCCATTTCCACGCAACCGTTCTTCTTCACCCTCTCTTATTCTCATGCTTGTAATCTTTCGCCGCATGCGCTTTCCGCTTAGGTTTGGAATACAACTGAAAATTTTCCCTAATTTACCTCTATATCCATGTTCTCCTCACTTTAATTGTTAAGAAATGGCGTCGATCAAAGAACTTGATACCTGATTGCTTCTGCCTTTGGCAAATCTTGAATTTGTGAATGGTATGATCCATATGGTTGAATCTTCATTAACTGGTAGAAAATGCTGGTCGGAGATTCAGTATGCCTCCTGCTCGTGTTAGCCTATAAGATTTTCCCCGGTACCCAGGTTTCGCTATGTCAAGGTTCGTGAAATCCCCCTTTTACGGTTTCGGTACTTGAGTATCCCTATTAGCTTGATTATCTTTATCATTTGTATTTGGCACTTGAAAATTATCTGAAATCTAGTTGTTTTGGTCAATTTGTTGAAAAGGTATGCCAAATTATTGAACAACGGATTCTTAATGTTTGAGCAATGTGTTCTTTTTCTGAGTCATAACTTTATATGGAGGTACTGCACTTGTAGCTGGTATGAACAAGAGTGTATGTGATATCAAACACAATAAAGTTTGGAAGTTTTACATCATACTGTTATTGTATTTCCTCATTATATATTCTCATCGATGGGCATTTACACCTCCGTAAGAGGTTGCAGATTGTTGACAGTTGGAATCAGGAGACTGTCGCTGTCTTTCCTGACAAATCTGTGTGGTAATTATTCACAAGGGTCAAGCCATGGAGTCCTTGTTCGAGTCAGTATGTGTTCTCCTCAATACAGATCATACTTCCATTACTTGTTTCCCAGAAGGAGACATGTCTGGGATGCAACTCGTGAAACAGGAAAAGGTTTCTGTAGTAGTTACTTCAGGAGTTATTCAACAATTCCAGCTTGTAATACGATAGCTCATCATGCCAAGGTTGCTTGGAAGAGGTTGGCACAATCATCTTTACATAACGGGCGAACTCCTCTCTCTGTAAGCAAGATTGCTCAAGCAGTTTGCTTAGGGTTGAGCCACTCTTACATAGTTGTGCCTAGTATGTTTGCTCTCATGGGTGGAGCCAACTTAACATGGGCTCAAGCTGCTCCAGGTACACATATTGTCATTCACCCCAAGAATACACTATACATGCAAGCTCAAGAAAGCCATCTTTATGTAACCAGATTGATACTCTCCATATTTGAAGGCATTATATTGTTGCTTAGGTCTTTTCAATTGGCTGTTCTCTTCTGTCCAAGCATTGCCATGGCTCCATTTGCAGATAGTTTTGGTCCCCGTTTTAGGAAATTATGGCTTCAGGTTGTCCATCGGACTCTAGAAAGAGCAGGTCCAGCATTTATTAAGTGGGGTCAGTGGGCAGCCACTCGGCCAGATCTATTTCCTGGTGACATGTGTACGGAATTGTCAAAACTTCACATGAAAGCACCTGAACATAGCTTTCATTACACAAGAAAGACAATAGAGAGAGCTTTTGGTCGTAAAGTTAATGAGATTTTTGATGACTTTGAGGAGGAACCTGTGGCTTCTGGAAGTATTGCTCAAGTTCATCGAGCTACATTGCGATCCAGATACCCTGGTCGTAAGATCCAACCTATTATAGTTGCTGTCAAGGTGAGACATCCTGGAGTTGGGGAATCCATAAAAAGGGATTTTGAGATAATTAATATTGCAGCAAAGATTTCTGGCCTTATACCTGCACTGCATTGGTTGAGATTGGATGAAAGTGTCCAGCAGTTTGCAGTTTTCATGATGTCTCAAGTTGATCTTGCTCGGGAAGCTTCTAATTTGAACCGCTTCAGATACAATTTTCGACACTGGAAGGACGTTTCCTTCCCGAAACCCGTATATCCTCTAATACATCCAGCTGTTTTGGTGGAAACTTTTGAGCACGGAGAAAGTGTTGCTCGCTATGTTGACGAGTTTGAGGGCAATGAACGAATTAAAAGAGCTCTTGCCCACATTGGAACCCATGCACTTCTAAAAATGCTCCTGGTACTTCATGTTTTATGTTATTTGCTTCTCCATTGTTATCATCCTCGTGCATTTAAATTTCTTTCTCCTCTTTTGTAATTGTACCCCTACAGTAACTTCAGTTTCCTCATTTAAGAGATATTGTTATTCATCGCTCATCAGGCTGTTTATGACTTTGTATAATAATTCTAGGTAGGCATGCTTGTAGTTGATTTCATCCAGCTTCTAATCTGACACCTGATTGTTTTGTTGATCTCTGTCCTAAATTCCTGATGATATATTTGTTCTCTTTCTTGTTGCCTTTGCTGGAGAAGACGTGCATTTTTGGTCTTTGTCTCTCTGAAAATGTGATTAAAGCAAAGGATATTTCTATCGTTTGATTTTCTTCTTTGCTTTCTCAGGTTGACAATTTTGTTCATGCTGACATGCATCCTGGAAACATCCTTGTCCGTGCAGCTGGGAGCAATCGTTCTCGTAAAAAGCTGTTCAAAGTCAAGCCTCATGTTATTTTCCTTGATGTAGGCATGACAGCTGAACTTTCTAAAAATGACCGTATTAATTTACTGGAGTTCTTTAAAGCGGTTGCTCGAAGAGATGGCCAAACTGCAGCAGAGTCCACGCTAAGGCTATCAAGGAAACAGAAATGCCCAGATCCAGAGGCCTTTATCAAGGTGAACAGTTCGCATTTTCTTATATTGAAAACTGTACGGTGTACGAGTATTGGATGAAGCCTATGAATTATCTGATCTTGACATTTTTAGTACCATTCTCAAAATGCCAATGGGGTAAAATTACAAATAATCCTTTTGCTTGTATTAAACCTTTGTCCATAAATTAATTACATGCTTGAATATTATTGACATCACTGAAGTTCATCACCACAAACAACATTATGGATAATAACATACTTTAAATGTGTCAAGCTGCTGCCAACCTTTCTGTTATCATGTTCTAATGCATTTATCTGTTACCATAAAGAACTGTCTGGATGGTCATGCTTAATAGTTTCTTACCCTTCTGTTTCCTGCATTTTCTTTTTAACTATATAACTGTTTGATTTTCTCTGTGAACACATCGTCTAAGGTGATCTGGATATCTCATTGCATATATGATTCGTCCTCCTTACCTCTCTAGTTCTTCCTTTGTTATTGCCGGAGATGATGAAAACTCATCATGTATGGCATGTTGATTTCGTTGCTTGCAGGAAATGAGAGAATCATTTGATTTTTGGGGTACCCCTGAAGGAGATTTGATCCATCCTGCTGACTGCATGCACGAGCTACTTGAGAAAGTTAGACGACATAGAGTAAATATTGATGGCAATGTTTGCACTGTGATGGTGACCGTTTTAGTCCTGGAGGTAGTCTCTTCGCCTAATTTTCAGTTAAACTTGTGAGTTATTGCTCTAATGAAGCAGGACATATGGCACATATGAATATTTTGAATGATTTAATGGAGAAATTTTCGATGAGAAGTTTGTTACCCTAGGTCGTAGTGCCACATCTTTGTTTTATTTCATTTGGTTTACCTGCTTTTTGTGGAGGATTACAATATTTTTCTGTTCACTATAATTTTCATCACATTGTGTTTATATTTGTCTAGGGGTGGCAACGGAAGCTAGATCCGGACTATGATGTAATGAATACACTAAAAACGCTACTCCTCAAAGCTGACTGGGCAACATCACTTTCTGATACAATTGACGGGGTGATGGCACCATGAATGATCTTCAAAAACCACTACCGCAGAAGTTTTGACAAAGTAGAACTGTTCAATTGTACATCGCTCTACGCAACCATGAATCACATATCTTACTCTCCAATAATTTGTCGACAGTCTTCTACTGGCTCCAATACGTGCCCACACACAATTTTGTTAGGATTCGTTCTGCCAAAGATGCTTACCACTCAAAATCCAGTATTTTACAACAGTTTAGGATTTTGTTATATTGAACTCTTGCTATTGAAACTACTTTCTTGAGGAGGTGCGCGTAAACGTTTGTTGTCTGCGTTTTATTATTTTCTGCCACTGCCCTCATGTTCATGTAACAGTATAAGTTTCTGAATTAAGTCAAGTTAGCGTGGATCAAATTATAGATGAAAGTATGTTCTGTATACTTGGTGTTGACAAAGGTGGAATTTCGATGTTTTAATGCGGACCGTCATGGTACTACCTCCGTCCATGAAATTTATGCTCACATTTTTGCACGTGGTTTAATGCAATATGTCGGAAGGTATTATGGAATATTGTGAGGTCCGTTTTGAATAAAGCGAATATTTATGAAAAGGTGCAAAAATGTGAGCATAAATTTCGTGGACGGATGGAGTAGTTTTGATTTCATATAACTTAATCATACATTCCACATAATTACTGTATAAATGTGTATATATTTATAAATTTGTACAGCATTTTTTACGTGTTTTTTGCACACGCGCACATATGTATGCATGTATCTATGTGGTACATATTTAAATTCCGGAACTCAACATTCAATATTATATATACAAAGTATGAAATAAAATTTTAAATTTAACTATTCACTCCTGCTTAAGGAAATTTAATTTTTCAAATATTGAATATTATATTAGTCAGGAGTTATAACGCAAAGAGTTTTCACAGTTTTATTTTAAATTTTACATGAATGAAGTTTTAAAAAAAACCTTTAAATAATGTCGATATTTTTTTTATTCTTCTGTAGAGAGACTCGGGGTTGAGGAAAGGATAAAACCAGTTCTCTCAAATTCTCTCTCTCTCTCTCTCTCTCTCAAGATGGACTTTGGGCACTGGTGGTGGAAAATATAGCGTAAGTCGTGGTGCACATTCGACAAGACCATTGTAATCCAGTTGCCATTTACCTGATTTCATCACTGGAGGAGATATTTAATTCAATGCTCAACCTCTGAATAGCTGGTCACTCAAAAGGTATCGTTTCAATCAATTTGTGTTTTACTTTTTCAGGAATTTTCTTAGCATTGGCTGTAAGATTTGATGCATTTCTCCTAATACTTATTGTGATGAATTGATTTCAAGCGGTAGACGCGAGTGATATTTTCAATTTGGACTATTCATTTTGTTCTGCGTTTTATTATGCCTTGAGTCTGTATGTTATCTTATGGATTATTGATTCTTATATGGAATGGTGAAGTCAAACCTGCAAGTTAACTACTCTTTGGATTTCTCCCTCTCGTAATTCTAAACTATCCATTGTGCATAATTCTGTTTTTACTGCGTAATTATATGCTCATTTGTATCCTCGTACGTCAATTTGTGGCTGTGAATGCTTATTGCTTGAGTGCAGCAAGATTATGTGACATGAAGGTTTGGGAATGGTTTCGTTACCAAATTGTTGCCGAAATTGTTCCATTGTTGGGGATAGCATTACGAAGGACTAACGACAAAGAAATATTGAGAGATATTGTCCTCTCTCAAGATTAGTTTAAAAGGTAATAGTAATGGGAGGTAAAAACTGCTTTAATAAGGTAAATAGTTTAATTAAATCTCTCAAAGCTAGGGAGGAAAGAGATAAACTAGCCTTACAAAAACATATAGATAAGAAATCTATATACTTATATGTGTGCGTGTGTGATAATTTCCATTCATAATTCGTGTGATAAGAGATAAATACATCGGGCCAGGATCGCAGGAGGCTCATGTGCAGGATCCTGACCCTTGGATCACACACACACACACATTGACTAATTTATCTCTAGGCATGCAGCAGTTTTGATCTCATATATTCAAAGTAGCCTACAGATTAACTAGTAATTTATGCATTACTATGAAAAAGAAGAATCTTACAAAGCCACATTGAATAACCTGTGCACAATTTACAATTAGTTTTCATATATAACTACACTAAGTACAATTATATGTGACAAACAAGAACTGAAAAATTAAATGATCATATCCACAAAAAATCTATTTCCTTCTAACAAATGTCTTACCCTGTGCATCTTCATCAACAATTCGCAGAACTCCTTTGGGAGGGACGTGCCTCCAAATCTGAGGCCTCTTCAATCTATGACCCATTTGTGCAAATTTATCAGCAGCTCTGTTGCCCTGCCGGTAAGTATGTGTGAGAATGCAGTTTTCAATTTCTGGTATGATCAAATTTATGCGTTCAACATGCATTTGAACTTGTCTGCATTTAGCCTCTCTCCTTTGAGAAATAATCTCTATCAAACTCTTGGAATCTCCTTCTAGCCATATGTCCCTCCAGCCATTTTCGAGCACAATCTCTAGGCCTCTAACCAGGGCAGTTAGTTCTGCAATTGTGCTGTTGCTTTGTCCAATGGGCTCGGCATATCCTAGCATGAATTCAGCATTATGGTTTCTGAATATGCCCCCGATGCTGCATTTTCCTGTTTTGCACTTGCACGATCCATCATAGTTTAGCTTTGTCCAACCTATTTTGGGTTTCTCCCATGCCACGTTGATTGATTCATTGTGCCATTTCCTAGCAAAAACTCCAACTGGTCGACAAATTGCCGTCCCATTACCAAATAATCTCGATAATGCTAACATATTTTTGATGAAAATATTGATAATACAAACACAAATTCTTGAGAAGAATGATTACACAATGTGTTGAGTTTTTGGTACAAGTAAATATTCATGCATTATTTGTGCAGGAAAGTAGAGTAGATGATAAGTAAGGTAGTTTGAGAATCTCAGAGAAATAAGCATAGAGAAACGTATTGCGTTTGTAAGTGGAATATGTGTTCCATTTTTTTCTCCAAGTGCAAGAATGGATATATTCTTGAATTTTCATGAAACAATGGTTTATAGGAGCGTGAGTGGATTTGATTTAAACGGATTTTAGCCGTTGTTTCCGTAACTGTCAAAATAACTAACTGTTGTAATAATCCCTTCAAACTAGGACCATGAATATTGGACATTAACCGCCGAGTTATCCGATGCCAAAAACTTAGGGTACGTTTGTTTTGGGATTAAGGGGTCGTGGGAAGTTATGACTTTGAAATTCTGAGATGTGAAAACCTTGATGCATAGTAAAAGTGTGTTTGTTTTGAGATTTTAGTAGAGTGTGATGTTACTTTATGTCAAATCAAAGTGTGATAATGATTGATTTTATAGGTATAATAATAGGTATAATAGGTACTTTATAAGTGCTGTGTTGGAAGGAGTAATAATAGGTTTAATATGTATTTTTAGGTGTGGATTGAGTTTGAGATGTGAAATTCGGATGTTGCATTCCAAACTCGTGTAGAGACGTGATCGCAAAGTCCTACGTCCATCCGTGCTAGTCCCAAAACAAACATACCCTTAGGGAAAGTCCTGAGGCCACTGGACCTATATTTCAGTGGGTTATACTGTTTAGGATGCGGATCCTATGCTGGACAATAAAACCAACAAATGGTGCTGAGAATAAAACGCTAACGTATGATTAACTATTTCTCCTTTTAAGATCATTATCATGGTTGCAGAAAAAATCATGACTTGGTCAAAAAAAATATATATATATATATATATATATATATATATATATTAATAATACGTCAACGTTTTACTCCGCAGCACTATTTACTGGTTATGTTGCTCAGCAGAGGATCTATTCTCATAATGCTTAATACAAAAATAATCTACTTTTAAGTATTTACTACCAAACACAGCAGAGTATTAATTTTCCTATTTAAAATAGTAAAAAATTAACATTCGCTTAATGAATCACTTATTTACACTCACAAAGACAGTTAAAATTATGTTTTTGAAATTTTGTTAAGGCTCCATTTGGATGGATGGATTTGAAAATGAATGAATTTAAACAAAAATACATGTAAAAGAGAATACATTTTAAGTTAGGAATTATAAAGAGATGGGAGAGAAGGAAAAAAGTAAGGAAAATGAGAAATGAAAGGGTGGAGATGAGAAATTTCACAAATGACATGGGTTTGAAGAGGATTTAGAATTCCTCCATTTTAAACCTAAAATGGAATCTAAGTATTTGTAAATTTATGGAGATGATGATTATTTGTGTGTGAAATCTATGGATTTCAAATCCACCCATCCAAATGGAGCCTAAAAGAAGTGTTGTAATTAATCTAAAATATAGTTAATGACTTTATCAAAGTAACTCTACGCATTGTTAATTGTATATACTCTCTTGATCCAAAATAACTAACATTTTATACTAGTTATTGGAATTAAGAATGAATAATTTAAATTAATTCAAAAAATTGACTATATTTATATATTGATTTACAATATTTGTATGATGTATATATATATATATATAATATATTTGCACAGAAGTATAAATTTTTTTCACATAATAAATTTGTAATTAGTGTCATTTTTTAGAGTTATTTTATATTATTATTAATTATTTTATTTTTTACCAGCTTATTGATAAATGTACGCAAAATTATTTTTATGATTGAGATAGGAGGAAGAGGAGTATTCCAAGAGGAAGAATCACAAACTCACCTGTGAATTTTTTTTATGGTGATAAATTAGTACATTACGTGTAATTTTTTGATATCGTTGAATGTACTAACCGATTATTACATGTATGAATTAATATCACGATATAAAATATTATATATTAATAAATAGTAGTATATATTATTATATTAATTTTATGTTATGCACTTAAGTTTTACAAGATGATACTCATGATTCCATGAATAATACTTTCTCAAAATTGAAAGTTCTCAACTTTCTCATTTATCCATCCGAGCATTTTCAAAATAAAAAATAAAAAATCGACACAATAAATCTACTTTAATTTTCTATTATTATTATTATTATTATTATTATTATTATTATTATTATTATTA
>JAPKLY010000051.1:1609052-1718211 GCA_026898435.1 Prunella vulgaris
TATTATTATTATTATTATTATTATTATTATTATTATTATTATTATTATTTCCTTTTGCTTTTCCGAGAGGAAAGAAAAGTTAAAATTGCAGCAATTTCACAAGTCCAAGTATGTTAACCTTCTAAGTTTATTTGTGATATACATAATTTTATTGAATCCAAATGCACGTGTTTTAAGAATAATAAATTCACAAAAACTCGTATGCAATATTGCACAAAACTCGCCCGTACAATTAACCTATTTTTATAATCCATTTTACAAACGGATCTAATATAAATATTGAAAAACCGTCTACTTTCTTTCAGTTTTTCATCGGTTTTCAGAAACTTCTTTGGTTTGCGCAATCTTTTCTTCTCTCATACGAAACTCTCTGCTCATCTTTCTCATACGAAACTTCATTGGTTTGCGATTTTCCATCTCATTACATCTTTCTCATACGAAATTTTCTTGGTTTGTTGATTTTGTTGGTTGTTGTTGCATTTGATTTGTTTGTGTGAATATATTTTTGTGTTTCGTAGTGTATATCAATGTTTTTTAAGTGATTTGTAGTTTCTTAGGGTTTTTGTCTGTGTTCTGCTCTGTTTGAAATACAGTACCAAAAAAGTCATGATGCAATATCATAAAATTCTGCATGTAGTAACAAAAAAATCATGATGTAGTATCATAAAATTCTGCATGTATGTAGTAGCATGAAACAAGTAATGTAGTATAATAACATGGTGTAGAGGTAGTGGAATTTATTTTTTGTATGTAGTAACATAATACACTTCTTATAATAGTATAATTTTTTCTTATAGTATGACAATCTTATGCATGCAAGTAATTAATATAGTATAATAGTGGAATGTGTTTTCTGTATGTAGTATTATAAATGATATCTTGTAGTATACAAAATTTGAACATATAGTAATACATATTATGCAGTATGAAAATATTATGCATGCAGTATGAAAATATTATGCATGTAGTATAAAAAACTTATGCATGTAGTATCATAATAAGATCAATGCAGTAACACAAGAACAGACTTATACAAAATAATTATAGCATCTTCGTCTCTCTTCGTTGTAATTGAATATTAATGCCTTTTCATGGCGATTGCAGAATTTAATTGAATATGAATGCGGCGTTGATTTGATCTTTGTGAAACCAGAGTTTTAGAGTTGTGGGCTTTTTGCTTTCTAATATGATCCGCGAATTTTGGACGTGACCCGGTTCCCAATTGAGTGACCCACGAATTTCAATTTTTTTCTTTTTTAGCATATATTGCACCGTGCAATATTGCACGGGAGATCTACTCTAATAAATTCTAGTATAACATGATATACATTTGAATTTTAAGTTCAATTTTAATTTTTTTAAAATATATTGTAACCTATATATATATAATTTTTATTTTTGCAATTAAGGCATTTTTAATTATTTTTTGAAATATTATTGATTACTTCTTAAAATATTTTTAAAAAATTACTTTTGAAATTAAATTTTAAATTCAAACACATGGTATGCACATAATGCATGTTAGAATGACTTTTAAACTAATTTCAAAGGTACAGGGAAAAAAATTTCAATACACATGTATTTTTGGATTAGTAAAAAGAAAAATGTTAATAACCAACTTCTGTTATATACTTCCCGTACCACTATAAATTGCTCATTTTGTCATTTTCGTTTGTCCCACTATTTATTGTTTATTTTTTTAGAAAATTACTATTCATTTCTTTATTATTATTTTCAATATTTTTTACACTATTTACATTATTTTTTTATTTTTTCCCATCACATCATGTACTATATTTTTATACATTTCTTAATATTAGTGTCCAAAAATTATGAACAACTAGGGATAAATGGAGTATTTTTTGCCATAAATCTGTTAATGATGGCGGTAATCATTCGAAATTGGCCTAAAAGGGGAAAAAAGATGTAGTATTATGCATTCAGCATCCTGTGGAATATTTAAATTTTGCAGTGGGTTAATATATATGACATTATAATATTGCATAGATGATGCAATAAATGTAGGAAATAAAAGATGGAATGTTAGGTAGCTAGTAGTGAGTGTGGCCCACAGAATGAGATTGCACTGAGAAGAAAAATGATGGTGTTGTGTACATAGGGTGAAAGCGTGACTCCATCCATGCCAATGTTACTCTGCTCCTCATCATACCATGCCTCTGCATCTCAATCAATTCCCTATATATCCCTTTCATCGCATCTACTAAATCCTCTCTTTCACTATGTCCTTCATACTCTCTTCTATAAAACATCACATGACATAATATTATAATATATATAGAGAGAGGGAGAAGTTAAATGGAAAAATTATAAAATAGTTCTCAAAATTGACAAAAATTACAAATTGATTCTGTACAGAAAAAATATATACTTTTGCACAGAAATAATTACACTTCTATGAAAATATTGTGAACAAATTTGTAAATATAGTTATTTTTTTGAACTAATCGTGAGTCACCCAGCTTAAATGAAATGGTCTTGTGCATTAGAAGGGTTTCCTTCACATATATAATACATGACCCATTATTTTGTGATCATATTCGAACTATGTTTGAAGCAAATTGATGCGCAAATATTAAAGTAGAGTGTTTTGTCTCATACATGAGAGATTGTGTCATATAAAATTACCTCAAAAATATATAAATGTATGTATGTATACTACCTACTTAGTCATTTTATATTTGAGAATTTGTCGGAATAATTTTTTGGAGATGAACGCCCAATAAATTTGAATTACTAAATCTCTTGTAAATAATTTTACTATGTAACTTGAATGTTATTAGATGGTGTTTGATTTGAAAATTGTTCAATGAGTGAGAATGTAAATAAATATATGATATTATAGGGTGACTTACATATTGGTTTAAAAAAGTGATTATATTTACAAATTGGTTCATAATATCTCCGTACAATGCTATTTTTTCTTATTTTCTTTTAAAAATGATAATAAAACGATGCGTACAATGCTATTTTTTCTTTTAAATAGTGTAATAATTATCTCATTTTTTATTATCTTTCTCGTTCTTATAATCATCGTCATTAATTATTCCTCCATGCTAAAATTAACCAACTTTTACGAAAAAATCAAAATAGAGCACAATGTCAAAGATGTATCATCTTTGAAGATAAATATTCACACAACATATCCAAATAGAGCACAATGTCAAAGATGTATCATCTTGAAGATAAATATTCACACAACATATCCGAGAGCAAGTAAGGAAAGAGAAATTTATTTTAATTTTTATTGAAAATTTTGATATAAACGTTCCCTTAATCATTTTATTAAAAATATTTTATTATCAAATTAATAATGAAACAATTAAAATTGTTCAACATAAAATACAATCAAGTCTCGTGGTACAATTTGTTCACAATATATCTTGCCAATTTAAATAAGATGGAGCCATTTGAAGTCTATTAGTACTTCTTTCTTCCCAAATATATAGATTTATTTTCTTTTTATGAATATTTCAATTGTATAGACTGATTTTCATATAGAGTAATATATGCGTAATTAATATACTTTGTTATAATAATATTTTAGCTAATGATCTATATATAATAGGTGCACCGACTATTCAAATGTATTTTTAAACACTTGAGATTGATTACATTAAACATATAGAACTAATTACACTGTATAGTTATGACAGTCCAACTGTAACTGTTAAATGTAATCAATTCTAAATGTTTAGTAAAAGTAACTCAATTTTTCAAAAATACATTTAAGTTGCATGGTGCATAATGCATATATATAGTGTACAAGAGATTTACTCATTATTTTATTCTTCGCAATTTTGAGACTATAATATATAGAACTATATAATAAGATTTTTTTTTTTTGTTTAATTTGCGTTTTAAAATTTTTTCTCAATCTTACAACCCGTCTATATAATTAGGAAATTGAGTAATTAATTCACATGAACACTATCTTTCCCTCTTTTCCCCATAAAGAAATCAACTCGACATGATTATTCACAATATAGTATTATAACTTAATTTACCATTAATGTTACAGCATTGGAATTAGGAAGAAAAAACCATACGAGGGAAATATACCACTCCTTCCGTCACGTAGGAATTTGTACCCTACAAGACGACACATTTTTTAAGAAAAATGTATTTTATATATAAAGTAGTGACATATTGGTAAATACGTGTATAGGTTTGTTAGTGTGCATGTAAATTATTGTTTCTTTTTTTAATAGTGTGTAAATTTGTGTGAGACATCCAAATAAAAAAAATGTGTAAATTTCTGTGAGACAAGGGAGTAGTATATATTTACCATGAAAGATTAGGAAGAAAAAACTCATATGAGGGAAAAGAAGAAGCATGCAGAAGCAAGAAAGAAAAAGTGAAAGTCACTGGACATATGTATTAATTATTGTATATATAGTGGAAATGTAATGAGCCAAAGGCTTTATCTAGTATCACTGAAAAAGCTAAGAGTAGGTCGCAGATTTGGGAGAAAGAATATATAGGCAAATAAATGAACATCCAAGAGTCAAGCAAAGAATATATACAAGAAAAAAAGTGTTGCATTGCTTGTTCATGGGGTAATATGAGGGAGATTATGGCTGCAACACTTATAAAAGTGAGCTGCCCACTTGCTACTCTTTATTGGCTACCACATAAAGTAAGTCTAGTTTGTTTCCCCAAAAAAAAAAAAAATTTGAGATTAGTGAAGTTTTTTCTTCTATATATCCACGGAATATATACATATTTCTTTGCACGTGGTTTACGGCAATATATTGAAGGATATTTTGGGGTATTGTGAGGTCCATTTATGAATAAAGATCATATTTTTGGAAAGTGCAGATGATGTAGTTTTAAAAAATATGATATTTATTCATAAACGGACCTCACAATATCCCCTAAATATTTTTTGATATATTGCATTAAACCACGTGCAAAGAAATGTGCATATATTTGATGGACGGAGGGAGGGAGAATTCTATACCGACATATATGTAGTTAGATCAATTCACAATTATTTCGATGCCGTTAGAAGAGTAATTATATATGTTGATGAGGCTGTGGTGCTACTTTAGAAGCATCTGGTCAAAGAAGAATATTATGGCATTGGTGCATCATATTATCATATTAAGTTAGCTTGTGGAACTCATTAAAAGCATGATATTGCATTACATTGCATATATAGTTTTTCCCTTCATTACTATGCTACCGTTAAATTACAAAATTATCCCTAGTATTCGATTTTGTCCACTTTAATTGTCTTTCCACATGAAAAATAATTGTTATTTTCTTCATTCAAGGACCAGATTTCTCTTTTGTCAATCTACAGTATAAACTATGAGTAGTATGTAAACTAAAAGACAATATAAGCGTATTGGGTTATTAGTTTTTGTTTCATGACTTAGATAATTTGTGTAGGATATCCTTAAACATTGTTTAGAATGGGACAGAAGGAGTTGGTTGTAAGAGAATTTAATTAAACTATATACAAATAATAATCAAATTTGAAATTGTTTGGAAAAGTTGTCTCAGTTTGTTTTGAGATTTACACGTCTGGGATTAAGACTTTTCGATCATCTTCACATTTGCACTAAAATTTAAACTTCCGTTTTCACATTTCATACTTCATCCACGTCTAAAATACCTATAAATCTTAACATTATAACTTTTCTCACATTCATTCGTTTTTATTCCTACTTTATTCTTACACAATATATCAAAATATATAATATAACAATAATCACTATCAAATATTTGTTTCACATAAAGTAAATCTCACCCTACCAAAATCTCTCAAAATAGATACATACTTTTACTATTCTTAAAATTTTTATATCTAATAATTTTAAAATCATAAATTCCACCTAAATCAAACTCAAAACAAATGATCCCCACACAAAAAAGATGGGAGTGCGCAAGGGGCTACGAGAGGGGTAATAAGCCAAAGCGTGCGTGACTATAGCTTTTGTTATATTGTATAATGTACTATAATCTCATAAATTAATTATATGTAGTAAAAATAATATACAAGTACATCTATTTTTATATAAGAAATATAGTGGTTTTCATGACTTGTAAAAAGCCGTAGTAAAGTAATAAAAATCTCAAATCACTATCAATAATCTATCGAATTTTTTTTCACTTTCTATTCTGTCATAAATTATTTTTTTAATATAAAAGAATTTATATTGGGCAAAGTTTTGCATGAAAATAGTTCATGATAAGCTTATCATGAATCAGATTTAAAATATCAAACATTTAACCAGGTGTATCAAAAATCTCATCAGGTGTATAAAAAACTGGGGTCAATTAAATTTATATATTGATCTCAACTTTTGATACATCCCATGATACATATTTTGATACATTTAATACTTTAAAATAATTTCGTGATAAACTTATTTTCACACGTTACATACTCTTTATATCGAGTTTAACAAGTAAAGTTGGAATTGGGTTGGTAAATTGAGTATTTACGATGGATCCATTTATCAAATTTAACAAGCTGAGTTGAAGTCAAATTGAACTCTCGAATTGTTCAATTCAAAGTATTTTTCCGATATCTAAACAAGCAAAGATTGTATAAAAAATGTGGACATTTTTGTGAGGGGCAGAACAGTGGTCGGAAATTACCATTGATTTGGATGTAGAATGGAAGGACAAGAGGGACATAAATGTTTGATTTGAAATGTCTCAAAATCACACAAAAATAAACAAAATAAATTAAAAGTTGTGGTCACCAATCTTATCTCTCTGTAACTATTAAATATTTACCTTAAAAAACCTTGGACGTAGAACAAATTGGGATTCCATTTAATGCAGTCACGTGAGTTGAACATACAAGACCATGCTGATCCCAAACCTGGATATCTATTACCAAAAAAATACAACATACTACTTCCGAGGAAAGTTTGCGGTATTTTCCTGGACATAGATTAAGAAAAAGTGTAATGAGTAGAATGTGTATGGTGGAGATTGTGAGGTAAAGATTTTAAAGGTGGAGATTTAAAGGAATATTTCCATTTTGGAAGTATACAAACTTTTATGAAACAAACTAAAAAAAAACGTATGCAAACTTTTGTGGGCGGAGGTAGTATATATTAATAACTCCATTAAGAGAATAAATTCACAAACATATATATATATATATATGTGGGTACATAGCCAGCTGCAAAACGAACCAATTCGTACTACAAGAATCACGTGATACACTGATACTCCCTTTTCCAGGTTCCACCTACGTAAAATTTCCACCTAAATATTTCTGGAAGAGTTAATTTCGTGTAAACCAGTTTCATCCAAAAGTTTATATAAAAGTGAAATGTGAAAACAACTTTAATTGAAATATGATTCTAACGTTTAGATGAAATATACAAACTATAATTAATATTTGACAGGGAATTTTTTTTTTTTTTGTCCTCTAAGTTTGCCTCTTTTTTATTTTGGTCCTACTAACTTTCAAATTTTGATTTTCGTCCTGTAACTTTATCTCCTTTTGATTTTGGTCCTATTAACTTTCAATTTTTTTATTTTCGTCCTATAACTTTACCCCTTTCTGATTTTGGTCCTATAACTTTACCTCTTTTATACATGAATGAGGTGTCATAGGACCAAAATCAAAATGAGGTAAAGTTACAGGACGAAAATCAAAATTTAAAAGTTAATAGGACCAAAATCAAAATGAGGTAAAGTTACAGGACAAAAATAATAATTTTCCCTATTTGACACTAAATTTGATTGAAATCGTAATATTGATTTTAACTAAAACATGACGGGTGCATGAATGCAAATGAGATCCTATCTATATATATATAACTTTTCAAAGAGGACTATTTCTTAAAAGTAAAATATAAACACAAAATTAGGGTGAACAAATTTTATATAAAGAAATTTATATTATTATTTGTATTCGATTATTCGCTAATACCATTTCATATATTTATTACCACTATTTGATAATAGAGTAGTATAAGATATTACAATATTAGTAAATATATATGATAGCATCATAACATCACTAATTATATAAAAATTATGAAACTGATTCACAGAGACATATTCAAATAAAAAAAAAACATGGTTTTTTTAAAGCAGCAATTTGCTAGAAAAATGATTGTTCTCTCTCATATTTTATGACTCCATGCATGGTATTAAAAAAGAAAAAAGAGACATGGCATTTCACTATTCCTAATTTGTATTTAATTTACGTTTGGTCGCATTAAAAGTATTAAATCTTACTTACGTGTAGAATACAGAAATAAAAATTGGAATAGTCTTTTAATAGTACACTTGAAGCCGTAATTGCATGTGACAAAATCATCATTGATAATGATATATCAATACAATATAATATTATTTTATTTTTAGAAAAAATAATTCTTCAAAATACTGTAAAGAATGGGTAAACTTTTACGGTCATTGAAAGTCAAAAAGACAGAGTACAGTTATTTCGTATTACTACTGAATATTGATAAGTAGTACTCCTGCAAACAGTAAATAGACCTTGTTGTGCTTTCTGCTTTTATTGATTTATTGCTGCTTCTCTCTCTCTCTCTCTCTCTCTCTCTCTCTCTTTCTCTCTCTCTCTCTCTCTAACACACACATTTCAGAGAATGGAATAAATAGATATGGAGAGTGAGGAGTTGAATGTTCACTCACCTTTAATTGCTTTCTCCTTTGCTTCCTCCAAATAATTCCTTGCTCTCCCGCTCACTCAAAGGATTTATTCCTCTCTTTTCTTTTTGGAGGAAAAGGTAAACGAGATGGAGCTGGATCTTCAGAATCCGTTGACGAGTTACGACGACGGCGTTCCGTCTCTCTTCGCCGTCGAGTCTGACCACATGCCTTCTCTTCCGTCCTTTGACTCCTCCGATTTGCGCTTCTCTATTCGCCAGACTGCTCTCTCCCTCATTTCTCACGTAAATTCAAATTCAATTTCAATTTATGATGGCGAAAAAAGGGGGAAAAAATCAATTCATTTGATTTCCGGTTTTGATGTTTGTGCAGGTGAAGTTTTCCTATAATTTGGATCCATTTCTGGTCTACCTTTCGGTCAATTACGTCGACCGGTTTCTATCTAAGCAGGAAATTCTGGTAATTTGGTTTTAAAAGTGGAAAATACTCTCATTATTAGCATGATGCATATATTCTGAATTATGCATTGATAATTCGTTGCATTTCAGGATAAACGTCCATGGATTGCGCACGTTCTGGTCGTTGCAAGCCTTTCAGTTGCCGCCAAGATGAGAAACTCTGATCCATCTGTTCCACTCTCCGTTTTACAGGTTTGTCATACTAATTACTCTATTCAACTTCTGGAGAACAAATTTTGCATTTGTTTCCTCTCTCTCTCTCTCTCTCTCGAATACATCATTAAAAGTAGTTATAATTGATCTCTGCTGGAACAGAGAGAAGTAGGTTTTGAGTTTGACGCACAGTCGATTCATCGAATGGAGACGATTCTACTTTCGACTCTGCAATGGCGAATGCGCTCCATCACTCCTTTCTCATTTCTCCAATATTTCCTCACTCTCCTCAACATTGAAGACTCTTCTCTATCTCACTCACTCAAGCACCGAACTGCGGATATTATTTTCAATGTTCAACACGGTAATTAATTTTCCTTTTTATACAAACAAATCCACGTCCATTATTATATCTAATTCACGATCTGATCTGCAGAATTGAAGATTTTGGAGTTCAAGCCATCGATAATTGCAGCCTCAGCATTTCTGTGTGCTATTCAGGACTTGAATGCACTCGCATTTTCTTCATTCGAAACCCTAATTTCTTCCTGTGAATATGTTGACAGAGTGAGCACTGCATATATTTTCCACTGTTCCATTGCATCAAAAAGTTCACCTACTATTTATCTTCGCATTAAAAAAAAATGTCCTTTATTTATTTACTACTGTGTAGGACGCACTGTTGGAGTGTGTAGGTGCGATGCAGGGGATAACAAAGGGGAGGTACGAGCTAAGTGGCACTCATGCTGTGGCGGGTGGTACATCGACTCCAATTAGTCGAGGTACAAGTTCGAGAAGCGAGGACCCTGGTTTCCCAGAAAGGGACGACGTCAAGCGGCCGCGGTTAAGTGGTTTGTGCCACAGCAGAACATTCCAGATGTCTCAGATTCAGCAGTGTTAGAATTATGATCTGGTGGGGCGCGGTGTAGCAATCGGTCCATGTAAAAAGTCAAAGTCAACGTTCCTAATCAACTTATAACAAAATGAAATTGAAACTTGGGTTTTGTTTCAATCATTTGTGAGGCTGACAATTACTAGTATATTTCACTTTCATACAGATCTTTGACATAAAATAATGTTTAATTCTTTATCATTCCAAGCGGTCCGGAGTGATGTGGAAAATAGTAGTCGTCTAAAATAAATTGTTTTTGGCTAAAATTTATAAAATAGTAATCGATTTGTATAGAATAAATTTTAAATATTTGACAATGATTCATTAATACACATTTCCTATTATTCAAAGTATGTGTCGTTGACTCATTCAGATATTTAAAAAATAAATAAATTCTAAAATCTTAATATTTTAATAGTTTTATGGGTAAATTAGAAGAACTGCAATTTTTTTACATTGGAAAGTGGAAAATATCATTTAAATGGCAAATAAAGTGAAGAGTCGAAATAATATTTAATTTGAATAGGAGGGAGTGTGGTGTTTACTTGTAGTGGCATGAAACTCATAAATCAATGCTACAAAACCATATAAGTGTCTATTTTGAAATACTAAAAGCTGTATTTTTTTAAAAAAAAATTATCTCTCATAATTTTTAAAAAATATATATTCTAGAGCTGTTATGTAACACTTCCAAACAAACACTTAAATAAGTCAAGTTACTCAAACTATCTACGTTTCACAACCTTAAATGCCCACCAAAAGAAAAAATTAAAAGAATGAATATCAAGGTTGGTGAGAAGGGGGATAAAAGGTGAGATTATGAGTGAACACAGGAGTGAGAAATATTTAAGAGTAATGAATAAAAAAAGTTAGAATAGAAAAGAAAGATTTGCAATGGATGAGTCCAACTGCATAGTTAGCTTAGCCTACAAAAATGGGTACTTACTAACCATCACAATCATGGCCATAAAAGTGCAGCATTGAAGTAACGCTTGTTAGCCTACAAAAGAAGAGACTCAAGTCAAATTTAAAATTATACTATTATAATTGCCCCATAACTAAAACAACACATTACAGACGGAAAACCAAAACAGAGGACTTTGAAAGATGCAAAAGAGTAGACAATGTTGTTAAAACAAGAAAAAAAAGGTTATTTTCCCACAATGAGTTTAGCCCTTGTACGGCCTTCATTAATTTGAAACTGATCTCCTAAACCAAAATGAGCCATCAATAACCATACGATGGTCATAAGCTCCCCTCCTTTGCTCAGCTGCTGTGCATGAGCATGAGCTCTGCATCGAATCGCCGCGTAACTCAGCATCTCCACCCACACCCTGCTCAATATCTTCCACTTGCAATCCCTCTCCTTGGAACATTCCATATTCTGCAGCTCTTTCGCCAGTATGCACCCGTCGAACAGCACCGATTTGCTCCGATCCCCCTTTATCTGGACAGGCTTAACTTCTGTATTAACTAGAAGGATTCTCTTGCATGCTTGTATATGCACTTCATCTAACTCCTCTTCCTCCGAAAAGAATCGCACCAGAGAGCACCAATACTTGCTCTCTCCTGCCCGTTTCCATAAACTAGCCATCTTTGAGCCCCCATATTTCACGACCCCGGGGCACACCACGTGCATCACAGGTAGAAATACGGAGACGAATAAAGAGACGATGAATGCTATGATGGGAGAAAGCAATACAGATATGAAAATGATTGAGTATTTGAAGAAACTAATCACACCATATTTGATGACTTTCAACGTGCTTGCCTTCAACATTCTCTGATGATACTCTGATCCTCCGTCGAAAAACTTCTTGGCCTCGGCGCATGTATCGCGGAATCTGATCTGTCCGATCCCTGCAACCGCGGACATCATTGTCGGCTGCATGATCAGAAGATACAGCATGTAATCGGAAAGAAGCTTGGAAAATTCTCTATGCTTATTGCTGGCCTTCCATTCTTGAGGATTGTCAGATTTGTACTCATCACAGTAGCAAAGCTCAGTAGCGATGTGCCATAACAGGAGGCTCTGATCGTAGTCGACGTCTACGACATAAGTCAGCAGCTTACTGCAACCTTCAATGCGAAGCACGTGATCGCCCTTGGCTGCGCTAACCTCTTTGGCGGTCTCCAAATCATCTGCAATTTCAGATTTCTCCCGCAGCTCCTGGAAGATGTGATTCCTCAGCTCATTTGTGAAAGGCTTGTCTTTGACGTACTTTAGATGGTCGAAAAAGGTGGTGAATCCGAATAAGTCGAGGATTTTTTCTTTCTCAGGGCTGCGGCGGTGGAGGCAGTAGTGTATCAAGTTGTAAGTGGACACTTTCTCGGCCCAGCGTCGGCGCAGCAGCCTCACAAGCTTGGAGAGCAAGCCGAATCTTGGCTTGGGGGCTTTCTCATCAGCATCATCCTGCTTGATTTCCTCAGTGTCTACATCGGGGAGATTGTGAAGGGAAACTGTGAGCCAGAGAGAGGTAATGAGCTTGATAAAAGCTATTGCATCCAAGGCAATGGCGCCTAACAGCAATGTGTAAGTAATGGCAACGTCGGCTTCTTTGAAGTTGTGCTTGTCGTTGGCGTGGAAGAGGCCGAGTGAAGTAACAACGGCAGCGAAGGCAACGAATCGGAAGAAGTAGCCCTTCTTGGAGTAGACAACCGTGTTCTTGGTGAACAGGACATCGTAGATGAAGTTGAGCTCGATTGTGATGAGTTTGAAGGCATCTTCTGCTGATCTCTCGAGGAAGAAGTCTCGACTGTGGTTGCGTTCCTTGAAGCTGAAAATGAGGTCGACGATGAGGCCCTTGAAAGTTTGGAAGAATTGGTGGGCGTAGAGCACAGCATCTCTATCTTTCAGTTTGCCTCTCTTGACCCTGTTGACAGATTTGATTTCTCTGGGTGGCTCATCGATCATTTCTATTTTGGTTGGAAGATTGGCCTCTTTCTTGGAGCTGTACTCGTCCATGAGCTTGGCGTAATTGGGGCCTGGATCAGGGTCCTTGAGCATGGAATCACGGAAACTGTTTAAGCTGGCCAGGTAGAGTGACCTCGTTCTTTCGACGTACTTGATGATTCCGGTGATGAACATGAGGACAGTGGGAATCCAGAGCTCGTTCTTTGGGAGAGAGAGGAAGAAGACGTATATGGCAGCAAAAAGCTGGAATATGAGGGCGAGCATATGACGGAGCCATAGCTCATTGTCTTCAAGAGCGAATGCAGTAATGGTATCAGGGCCGCCGAGGTGCACCAGAAGAAATGGTGCCCAGAAGGCGAGAAGATCGGCATTGTTGTTATCCGATTTGCTTTTGCACTTGCTGTTTTGGCTGCTGGAGATTAGGCCAACTGCAAAATTGGCTGCCCAATCAGCTAGCAAGTAGAAGGACCACAGAGGCATGATGATCCAGTTACTAAAGGTGCGTTTCCTCAATGGGGCGATCAGAATTAGAAAAGTTTGGAGACACAGGCTCAAGATGATGAATGCTCTCAGATCCCATGTCTCCCACAGATCCTTCCAGTGCTGCGGAATCGGTATTTCCATCTTCAGAAACTGTCAATAAAAAATGGATTAATTTCTAGTCGATTAGAGCAGAATGACATTAAAAAAAAAAAAAGGCATGCGAGAAATTAATTACCTGATGCAAAATTAATCAGCATCCAGTGTGCATGGTTGCTACCTAGTTAGTAACTAAGTATGATGATGTGAAGCAAGTCTAGAAATATTTAAAGCATAAATAATTTGGTGTTCCAAGGTGTGTCACATGAGGCATATTAGTTGGATGAACTTGAAGCAACCATGGAATAATAATACCAACAATGTCCCATTTGATAAAAAGAAAAAGGTACAAACCTCAGACCTGCAAAGATTTAAGAATAACCTCCTGGCCAAGCAAGAAAAAGAATACCTTGTTCTATAGACTTGTGCTTTATGACATCCCTTCAATTAGACTAACACAACACAATATAGATCGACCAGTTCTTGGATACCACTGTCCCTAGCTAAATTTTCAAAAAGAAAAAAACAACGGTTCATCAAACAATCGGCCATTCTTCAGCTCTTCGTAAACACTAAAAGATCCCAAAAAAAACCCCAACAAGTCACATTTTTTTAGCATTGAAAGAGATGGCCGTTGTAGAAAATTTTCTGAAAGAACAATTAGATGATGCTACCAGAAGAACAACACCAGACAACAGTTTATCAAGGATGTACTACCATATACCCAAAGAATGCATTAGACTGAAGGATATTATCGAAAAACAGATGCCACAAGATGGATCTCCAGTTGATTCCAACTTAAAAGAGAAGCTCTACTATCTCAATAATATAATGATAGAGTGGCAAATGTTGTTGGAGAAGGACCATCTTTGCACTCCCAAGACCATACATTTGGCCAATGACCTTCAAGAAAGACTGAAGAAAATCAAGAAGGATCTTCCAGAATCAGCCAAGGAGAAGTCTGGTAGTGTACCAGGTGTCACAAAGCCACACTTACAATTTTACAGGTGGAGTGGTCGCTCAGTAGACCCCGAAAAGATTTACGGGGTTGAAGACAAGGTCAAAATCATGGAAAGGCTGCTGTTCAAGGAAGGCTTCAAGGCAATTGGGTTTGTCGGGATGGCTGGTGTTGGAAAAACAGCACTCTGCCAAAAAGCCTTCAATAACCAACAAGTGAAGAAGCACTTTCATCCTAGAATCTGGGTGTGCTTATCAAAGCAGCCTAACGTTGTTGATTATAAACAAGAGCTTGTAAAGATGATGCTGATGTGTCTTGGCTTTGAAAAGAAGATCATCGATAAAATTGGCAAAGGTGGTCTCAACAGGCTCATTTTAGCGCTTCAACGTCAATTGAAGCGTCAGAGGTACTTGATTGTTCTTGATGGTGTTGGGAACATGGACGAGGATTTCAACAAGTTCTGCTCTTGGTTAGCTCAAGATGACAAGAAAGAGGATCAACTGGCATATGGGTTGCCCAAAAAGCATGAAGGGGCAGTGATTGTCACCAGCAGATCTCCAATAATAATGGAGAATATGGTTGGTGAGAAGAATTTCCATAGCTTGCCGCTTGCAAATGAAGAGAGCTGCTGGAAAATTTTCAAGGATGCAGTTAATAAAGATGGAGATGCACTAACAGATGATATAGAGATGCTAAAAAAGGAGATAGTGAAAGAATGTGCAGGTCTGCCATTAATTGCCAAGATGCTGGGAAAAATTGCACATAGTCAAGCAAACGTGCAGAAAATGAGTGATCAGAACCAAGCTAAGGCAGAAACAGCACCAGCAAGTGGCTTAGAAATTTGATTTGCGTTACATTTTAGCTCGTTTCGCTGTTGCTTTCTGGTATTCGAGTCTTGCATTGGTTTCACTTGTTTACTATGATTATGTTTCTCTAATCTATATCCTTGGATTGTAATAATTAATGTAAGTTTCTTTAAGGAGATTCAAATAAAGAAAAGTTGTCCTCAAAAGGGAACTATAAATGAAGCATAACTGGCTGTATAAACCCCTAGTGGAATAGCAAATCTCACCTACAAAGTGGAGGGTAAAATAAATCTTGTAAGTAATAGACTATTTGGTCAATAACAAAGTTGAGTGCTCGCTCAATTTACTTCTGTAAATATCTGGCCATGTTTATGTGTGGTTTCTAAAAGCAAGATATTAGATTCTAAACTTGTCACAATACGATTACCTACTTTTGTCCATATCATGTTCTCTTTATACTTTACTCCATTAGGAAATAATGACTTATTACGACATTTGCTTTCATTCTGGGAAACGAAGTAGATGAACAAGAAGAAAAGAAAACTGCGGATCTGTTTTGTAGTAAACAGCAATACATCAAACATTTATGGCAAACTATGAATATAAGCAGATTTTAACAGAAAAAGAATGGGGTCATAACAGGTCATTCACCTTCTAACTGTCAACTGATCATTTTATGAAAGGCTCAAATCCAACAGACTCAACTGTTCTTTATATATTATTGCAACAACAAACATGACCGAAAAAGTGAGCAGAGCACAAATGGAGAACAATCTATTGCAATAGACACTTCTGAAGAATATAAAAACACACAACTTTATTTATTATCACCAAAGAATTAAGTACACATCTTATGATACTCATGCAGTTTACGTACACAAGATTATTCACTCACAACACCAACACACATCACCTCACAACAATTCATAGCAGCAAACTCTCAACACGAAGCTAATAGAAATCTAAAAATAGGTGACCAAATCCATAATAAACAGAAGCACAACAATTGAAGGGCAGTTCCTCTCCAAGGCTAATTTAAGAAGTGTGACTGGATCCCTTTGATTTTATCTTGTTGATCCATATCCCTTTTGCATCACAAGGGAATAAAGTTAGGTTTGGGCAACTGACTTGTTCCAAGTAAACCAAACAAGGAAATAACTCATGGAGCTTTCTCCACTCCATCTTTATTTCGGACAAGTATTTGAGACGGAGCACCTCAACCTTCCATGCCTTTTTCTTGACTGGCTGAGGCATGATACAATCATCAACATCCTGATATTGACCCAAATCAGACAATTTCCCACCTCTGACGTAGAGTTTCTTCAAGTCTAGGTGTTCCAGATTTCCAAGCTCAAGCCAATAGGGGGTGAATGACTTGGGGAAACACTTGAGGTCCAGTTTCATCAGCTTTGGAGGAAGTTTGCCCGTCTTTCCTAAGAAATCTGGACTTTTAGAGGATCCTTGCGGCTCTTGCTTCTTTTGTCTGTTGTTTTCTGCACTAGAGCTATCCTTTTCGTTTCCATTGCCAGGACGGTCTTCAGTTGTTGCTCGTAAGGCATTTCCTCCCCAAGTAATTGTTAGCTTGCAGAGCTCATTCAATTTTCCCAAAGCTTTAACATGCTGCTCCTTGGGAAATTCGAACAAGCCAGTGTAAATGCACAATTTACTTAACTTTGGTAGCATCTCCAAATCATCAAGTGTGCATGATGTATTTTTTTCATCATCAGTACCAACCACGAACCCCTTGATCACTTCTAGCTTCCTAAGCAATGAAAGACCCTTGGGCATGTGATCTAGCAGATAACACTCAGACATATCCAAGTGCACCAGATTCCTGAGAAAGTCGATTCTCTCCGGGATGGTCTCCAGATTAAAGCAAGCTCTTACATCCAAGATTTCGAGATTTTCCATCTGCAAGATGGATTTAGGAAGAGCAATGATGTTTGAGATGCCTTGAAGACTTAAAAACTTCACACAAGTCATACTCTCAAATCCAGAAAAGAACTCAGTATCCTCAACTTCAATGTGATCTGTTGCAAAAATTTTCCACCGCCCCAAGTACAGAAAATTCAGGTTTGTCATCTTGGAAAACCAATCAGGTTTGAACTCTAGAATATGCTCATCGACATTAATCAATAGATGAAGTTTCTCCAAATCCTCAGTTTTCAGCTTTCCTTCCTTCAGATCTTCAAAGGAAATCAATCCTTGCCCCACCAAGCATGACTGATAAGAACCTGAAAAGTTTTGTGTTGGTTCTCCTTTGGCACCAAAATTCAAGAACTTGGCGCTCTCTGCCAGCATTACCAAAGCAGATCGATAAAAGGGATGCATTTGACAGCGCACCACGGAGAGGCTTTGGTTCTCATTCACAGGCTCGATGAAACCTTTTTCAATTAGTTGGGTAAAGTACCCATCAGCTTCCTTCTCAGATGCATAGCCTTCGGAAACCCACCATTGCAGCATCAGCCTCTTCCTGATGATGTTTCCTGGGAACACAGAAAAACATAGCAAGCATAGCTTCAGCCGGTCATCGAGCTCACTGTAACGAGCCTCGAAATCTTTAAACTCAATGCTTGTTTCGAACACACCACTTTTGGGCAAATGAGGCATCTTACTAAGCAGTTCCTGTGAAATGTCTTGCTTGGCCTTGGAACGGAATGGCAGATTCTTGAGTTGGTCTTTTTCATCTCCATCAAATTTGTATTTTGAAGGATCCTGAAGCTTCAGTTTCATCATATCCTTTCTCAGTGCCTGAAAATCTCCCAATTTCCCTTTTTTCTTGAGGGCCTCAAAATCTTCACAAGCTAATTTAAGTGTTGCATCAAGTTCTTTATTGTAGCGCCGTAGTTCTTTTTTCCGCATGGTGATGTAATCAATATCTGCTTGTATCAAAGATATTACCAGCTTTTCATCTGATTCTGAGTCATTAACTTTCTTCTGGCTACTGGTTGATGATTCCAAATTTGATAATTTGCCTTTCCTCCAACGGAAAACCTCCATCAGTTTCTTCCATTTTGATTTCTTGGGACTAGGCTCAGCAACATTGGTGGAATCTTCTTTCAAAGACTTAGCTGGTCGTGCCCCAAGGTCATCGGCCTGAAGGCTAGAATCATATTTGGGAAGAAAGAACTCTTCTTTTGTGGCTTCGTCATCTGCGGGTGATATTTCTTGGATGGGAGGATGAGCTTCTACTTTTCCTGCCAGGCTTTTACCTTCATCTGTTTCTGGTTTATGGGTTGCAATACTTTGGCCTGCAGGAGGTGATGTGGATTCATTTTTAACTGGTTGAACCTGAGCATCAACTGGGGTGATTTTAGCAACAGCCGCAGAATCTTCTTGAATGGCTTTCGTGCCATCGACTTCTTGTTTGTTGGTTGTCGTTGAACCATTCTTGGTTTGGGAAGTATGTTGATCTTCAGATGGTGGCTTTTCCAGCACTTGGGAATCAGCACCAGCAGCAGTATCCTTGCTCAAGGCATTGGCGTCCTCCTTTTTCGTGCTGTTGGTTGATGTGGTCTGAGAGACGGCAAGAGAATCTTTGGAGCTAGTTTGACTTACAGCTTGAGAGGCTTTGGGATCAGATTCAGGATCATCACTTACGGCTGTCCCCTCATCAGTTTTAGGTTTGTTGGGGGGAGGAGAGTTTTTGGAAGTTTCAGTTTCAGGTTTTAAAGTGTCGTCAGTTTTCAGTTCATTGGTTTCATTTTGGTTTGGAGAGGATTCTTGAGCAGTTGGCATGACTTTATGCTGGCTGTTGTTTCTGTGTCTGGGAAAATCAGGAAAGAGATGCGGATATCACTGCCCTCAGCTAAATTAGACATCACAGAAGGATTCCAGGTGGAGTTTGAGGCAAGAAAAGTAAAGATTGTTCCATTCTTGTGATGTGATGTGATGTCAAGAGAGTTGAGATGCATTACTTTTCCATCAAGAAAAGGTGCAGCTGCTAAAATGATACCAGATGAGCCCACCTCCAACTTTAGTTCATAAATGATTGGACAAGAAACTTTAGTCCTCTACATATTGAATACCCAATTTTCATGAAAAATACTCGTTGTTTTGAAATTACTGAAATCCCATTAATTAAAAATCAGACAACTTGAAGTGAAAATATTACTACTACTATTAACATTTTGCACACGTCATGGATAACATAAGAAAACTGAGGTCAAATCTTAGAAGGCAAGTTCACGTAGCCTTCACTAAACATAGAATTTTAGACTAGTTTTATTATGGAAAATATTTACTTGACTTTTAACAAGAAGGTAACACATGATCAACTATATTCAACTAGGGCAGTTTGCATTTTGGTCTGTACTTATACTAACTTGGGGCATTTTATAAAAATATCAAAACTCATCCAAAATTTATGCAATTTTTACAGTAACTACCTTATCATGTATATTTTACATATAAAATCTATTTCATGTCATTTGGTTTAGGAAAATATGAATTATGAGCTTAATTTTAAAACATGGCAGATTGTTTCAGAAATTCCAGAAACACTGTAACTTTATAAATAATTTTGGTAAAAGTATTTATACACTTCTAAAAATCATGAAATAAATCATGCTGGTACTAAACTTCATTTAGTATTTTATAATAATTTTTAAAAATTTGTTCCATGAACCGATTACTCCCAGAAAATCCATAATTTCGAAATATGGAGCATTTTGTCACACTTTCGTAGAAAATTCATAACTTATTAACGAAAACTCTAAAATTGCTCAAACTAGATTTAAATGAAATATAACTTGATCTAGTTTCTAACCATATAAAGATCCTCCAAAAATATATAACACATGAGTTTCGAATTCTGTAAGAAATCCGACGTCAGTGCATAGAGTGTGTGGTTTGTGTGCATGCTTTCACTTACATTTTCTATTCCATAACTACCATGCAACCAACATTTTAACACCTTCAAAGATATCATCCAAGATTTTATTTATCATGCATTTGAACATTAAAAAGTAACAAAGTCCTAAGGTTTCATGGTATCTAAAAATATGGAACAATAAACACACATAGCTCACATATACATGCAAGAAAACCAAATATTTTGAGTTTAAATTTTACAACCTTTGGAGCCTTTTTCTTGTTAATAAAAGAAGCTTTATTTTTCCATTGACCCTCAAGCTTGTAGGAATGGAGCACCCCTTGGAGGAATAATTTGGTTTTGAGTTAAGACAAGGCAATAGAGTACGTTAGGAAAAGTAGAGAGGAAAGCATGAACTTAAAGAGAGAGGGAGAGATGTTTGGCTTCTTCTTTGCAAGGAAATGACTCAAACCTTCAACCTAACTCCATGGATGTCTTGATACTTGAGAATAGAAGCTCTTGAGAGTTGGAAATGGGAGAAGAAAATTTTCTTCTCCCTATTTTAGTGTAGTGGCCGAAACTTTGGTGTGAGGAGGGAGAAGGAAGTTTGTTTGATTTTTCTTCGTGGGTTTCTTTGCTCAAAGTAAGGAAATGAACCAAGACAATGCATATATAAAAAAATGAGAGCATGTTTTCAATGAAAAAAAAAAAGGAAAATGGGAGCATGTGACCGACCAAGGAGGTGTAGGAGAGGGTAGGAGAAGTCAAGGGTAGATATGAAAAGTTGAAAAGTAGGAAAGAAAAACACTGTTCTTTAATTTAGGGGTATAGGACACTTTGACTCCATTTCTTCAAACTATCAGATGTGTGTCGGTTGTGAGGGTATTTAGGAGGGAAATTTGAGTAAATTTGAGTTCTAATTGTATATCACCTGTAATGCCCCAATTTTCCAAAATGCAATTTCGTCATTTTAAAAACCCGAGTCGTCACTTAGTGACTAAAAATTCATACTATTTTTTTTTTTGAAAATAAAATACTATTAATAACATTAAATAGATAGCGAAAGCATATATTTCATTATAAACACACATAGACAATGGAAAGATAAATTTTTGTTATGAAAGATGCGGTGGCCATTTTGATTATTTACTATTCTAGGATCTTTGTAAAAAGTTTGGCGCAAAATAAACAATAAATAAGCACTATTATCATCATCATCATCGAGGAATTTTGTAATTGTTTAACGTTGCCCTTCCATTACTAGAAAAGTTATGAGGGAATTTCGTTACTGGTCAACCAAACTTAAATGAGCTAAAAAGAATCTTAGAATCTAAGTAGATGTAACAAGACAATGCTTTCTTCGATGTAAATCACTTGATTTCTAGATCCCATAGCACATGTTTCCCAGCAATTATGCTTCTCATTTGCGGAACTAAGTAGTGATGCCCCATTAGCAACTTTAAAGACAACATCTATGTATACCTGGAGTTTTTGACTGAAATATTCTTGACCATTTTATCAAGCTGCAATCAGTAATATTTATCATGATATATGAAGGGTGAGATAACTGAAACATGAGAGAACAAAAGTTACAGAAACTTCTGTATGAAATGATATTGATTCCAAAAACCACAATAAGTCACAGTTTAAAAACTTGTGAGCCTAGTCACCTCCCATATCAGCGATAAAAGTAGACTGTTGGATTACAGATAAAATGACTGCTTTGTAAATTTTCAATGAATTCATAATCTGGAAACAGACTTCAAAGAACAAAGAAAGTGGCTGACTATAAACAGATATTTCTAATGCAAAAAGCCAGATATGAGATAAAGCAGAGTATGAAACTTCACGAGCAAGAAGAACCTCAAAAGAAACAGATATAATGTTCTCGGGCTGAGAAATTTGAGGTCCACAGATTCAGGCATTTGACAATTGCAAGTTGCAACCCTACTCATAGAACAGAATCTGCATCTGCACATATATTCGAAATCAATAGAATAAAGGTGTATTTGGTTTAACAGATAAAATTATCTATCCATTGAAAAGCTGACAGGAAGAGCAGGACAAAGCTCTCCCCTAAGCGTCGTAAACATAAAAGATATTATTAACATCCTTTTTGACACAATATTACATGATTTTTCATTCAAAACAATAGTTTTGACTACTTTACAGATAGGTAGTATGAGAAAAGGCTTATCAATTACAGATCATCAGGAAACCAAATCAGATTATGAGTTAACATTATGGGAAAACTTTAGCCATCTCATTTTCCGTAACAGTAGTGGATCAACCAAGAGAGTGAGGGTGGAGAGTGGAGAGTTTTGAATCGAAAAACTCGAAAATCCTTAGGATAGTGGAATTATACCTCAATTATGTTTGTATTTCTTGCGTTTGGCGATCCTCTAGTTTTTTCTGGTCCATAAATTCTTCTCTTCTTCTATCAGAAATTTCTTTTCCACTCGGCGATTTCGCGGTTGTTTTCTTTCAATCGCAAATCTCGAACAAACGATCGCCATAAATTCTTCTCTGTTCTTGAATCTGGAACTCCTAATTGTTTTTAAGATCAGGAATCACAAACTCAAAGGCCATATCTACAATTCTTCTAACTTGCATCCGGAACCCATAACCTCCGTCCACCGACACAGTTATTCATGTTGACAAAATGAATAAGAAACGTTGCAAGATTTTCATGAACCTTTTTTTTTTTTTGGTATTCAGTTAATATTTCTACTAAATTGGTTATGAATTACAAATTATTTTTCTCGTATTTATTAATATATTAAATACAAAAATCTGTAGATTACAAACATATATATATATATATATATATATATAATTTCTCATTTACATATTCATTAAATTTAAGTTATTATTCATTTATCTAAATTAATTTTTAAATTCGATATTTGTTAGCGATATAATATAAAAAATATATCAATTTGTTGAATAGAATAATAATAAGTAAATTTTATACAAAAATGGTTCAGAATAAATTTATTATGAAATTATTTTAAAGTATAAAATATTTAATCAAGTGTACCAATATAATTTATCAAGAGTATCAAAAGTTTGAGTTAATAAAATATATAATAATTATAACATAATGTTATCGATCCGAACTTTTAATATTTTTGATAAATTTTTTAATATTTTTAGTTAAATATTTAATATTTTAAAACTAATCCATAAAATTATCATTACCTATTTTTATACAAATTTTTTTCCAATGGGCAATTATAATAAGTCAGTGTTAAACTCCGCCTTGAAATTTTGGACGAATCAATTTCCCCTTCATGTGTGTCTTGTTGAATTGTCCAACAAAACTTTCACATAAACCTTTTCTAGATTAAAACAAATTTACATATATGTACATCAATTTGGACTTCTGGGCCGCAATGGACTTGGATATGGCTAACAAAGAAAGAACTCCAGTGTTTTTCCCTGAAGCACCCATGAGGATTTAAAGAAGCCATATCTTGTTCCACCATATTTTCAACATGGATCGCAGCAACCCATGGTAGACCCCCGAAGCCAGTGAGTGTACATGCACTTTGTGTTGGAACATGAAACGAGACATCACTCCGGTGGCGGTGGCGAGGTCAAAGGACGAGATTGTGCTACAACGTCATTTTAAGGCTTTTGCATGCGAACTAGTTCCGGAGACTGTGTTGAAACAACAACAACAGGTGTACTTGACTCCAAGTATGCTTTATTATCATCATTGGAGAAGCTTTGTATACATATGGTATCCCCTCTGCCATGCCAGATGCCATCTTGGACATTGTTCAATTCCAATGTCCTTGACTCCTGCTCAAGGTTGCAACAATTTAAAGATTTCTTAGGACGAAGCAAATAGTAATGTTTACAGGATAGATGTGGAAAATAAATTAACATGTGAAGCAACCTGAGATAAAGTGCAGCATGGGCAAATAAGATGGTAAATAAAGTCATCCAAGGAACTCTCACCGCCCTGCATACAGAGACAGAGTCATGTTCGCAGATAGAAATTTGAAGATATTGTGTTAAGAGAATGATAGCGTTCACAAATGAGCACAGAACGAAGGAACATTATGCAAGCATATTTGCATATGTGATTATGGAAGACGGATATTGTGTTCCAGGAGGCTACAAAATTGTTGCACTCTGAAAAGATTAGTAGATAACCATCCACATGAAAGAAGAATTAGATGCAAAAAGAGTGATGCTGCTTGAAATCACGGCGTCCTCTCATCCACTCACATTTCTTAAGGCTCGAAGCAATAATTTTCTAATTATACTAATATGAAACTGTCAAAACTTCCTGAAACCAATCAGCCTAACTAGCATATGGCATTCGTCCAAACAGTTTCAAAAGAGAAAATAGATGACAGAGAGCAACATATGCCACCAATTAATCAATTGGAAGAAAGAGCATTCTTAAACCACCACAAACACTTCACTTTACTTTCAGAGTACGAAACATAGAGTAACCTATGTGCATTAGAGTTGCCAAATACAGTAAGACGTATCAAAAAACACTTACTTTTATACTGAACTTCTTCTTTATCTGTGTGCGGTAATATCCCAGATAAATTCCAAGTAAGAGTGTGAAAGATATAGCCAAATATATATAGTAGAATCTTTTGGTGATTGTGAATGCTAGCAGGCTGCAGAGTGCAACGACCACAAGAATCAAGTAAAAGCATCCCTGCATAGTTCATGTAGAGCTCAGTACTATTCAGCAATGGAGGAAACTCATGACAAAGTTACTATATAAATGAGCATGTAAAGCAATGGAAAAAAAATTCAACTCCAACAATTTTTTATATCCTTTGTCTTTCACCAGCTACTCTGCCCTTCTGGCGAAACCTTTTCCAGATGTTAAAAGATAATGTGAAACCTTCCACAGAATCTTCGAAAAACATTCATGTTCTTCTTAAACTATGTCAGGATTGCAACTGAATATATAAATTGAACACACTGTTTATAAAGAGATAATAAAAACACAGGTAGTTGCCCAACTCCCAGGAGAGAATGGCAGATAAAACCATTCATAGCTTGAGGATGTTCAAGGTTACCTGAAGAAAACAAGAACCAAATCCAGCTCGCTTCATATTCTTCGCAAATCTATAACATGGAAAACTGCAATAAATGGCAATTTTCTTACTCACAATCAGAGTATCAATCTAAACATATGAGAAGCAATGTATAAAACCCACACTAGAACATCAAAGTTGAACTATCAAGTACTGCCAGAAGTTTATTTTAAAACAACCACTTGGCAGCATGATTAAGAAGGAAAGATCTGAGCAGCCAGACTCTAAATTAAACTTTACCCAAGTATGAATTAAAACTTTACCCCTTTAAATAGATCAAATAAACAAAAAATCCAATTTCCCCCAATTTAAAACGCATGGCTCATCTTCTATGAACATAAAAAGGAAACAACTACGAACAGTTAATGATGATTAAATACCAGGTTGATTGAAAAGCGAGCCGTCGATCATCGAGGAAATCATAAACGAGATCCCCCTCCCACATTCTGTGAACTCCCCCGCCATATTGATTATAATTCGGCACAAAATTCTCCTCATCATTTTCTCCATTCAACTTTCCCCACTTCCCTTGCTGCACCTGCAAAGCCACCGTCGCGCATAGCATGTCAAAATCCAACGCCGTCGCTTCATTCCCCAACAACCTCTTCTCCTCCTCCACCACCGCCTCTGCACCACCACTCCTTTCCAGCTCCGCCATAGCTAATAAAAATGAATCGCCCCCTGCGCCTGCAGCAACGGCTTCCTGAGCAGATAATATCTGCACGGGTGATTGATCCAGAGATTTTGTGCAGAGGGTATAAAGTTTTTAATGAATAATTTAAAACAAATAATGGAGCGGATTCTGTTGGAGGTATAAAGGCAATGATTAAAGAATGGTTGAACACTGGTTGGCGCCAGTTTAATGTGCCGGTGGGCCAACGGATATATTAACGGCGCCACTGCTGCCACGTGATTAATTAATTTCTTAATTTACCCACAAATATTGATATTCAGAATTAGATATATGCTGACTCAGATATTGCGGATAAAACGAAAGGGACACGGATTTAGATGTCTGAGGGTGCACTCCATCCTTTTCTATTTAAATTTTGCTCTATTATATACTGACAATGATGCAGAAATCGATCTAGGCGCTACGATTTATTTTTTGTAAAATCGGTACATCTAGGTATTTTTTTATTTAGGCGGCCCAAATTTTATATTTTAATATTTTTAATATATATTTATAATTTTGACATTTTATTTTCTTAGATTTTTTATTTTTTTCATTTCAACGAATAAAATTCTGAATCCATTTCTAAAACATCTTTCAATTTCGGGTGATAATCATTAACTTCTGACCTGTAAATGTTGGGTGTGTATTATTGATTTTTTTTTTCTTTTGGAAAGTTTCATTATTGATTTGTTATGTATTATTATTTGTTACAAAATAATAATGATAATTGGGGTAGGTGTGTGGGTAGCGAGGAATATTTGGGTGGGTTGGGTTTTAATGCTTTAGGCTGGTGGTCAACAAATGAACCATTGCAAGTGGACTGTATTTTTGGCAATTATATAATGTTTCAACTTGAAATTAAGTTTAATTGTACAATGTATTATTATAGTGATAGTGACCTTTAATGCCAATCATTTTCTCTTAAAATAAACCAGTACAAATATACATACATTTTCGTTATCACCGTCCATTTATATAAAAAATAATGATATAATATACTTTTAAATTTCATAAATTACTTTTTTAAAATATTGATACACTTTATCAAATATTGATATTTTAAAAAATTTAAAATAATTTCATGATAATTTATAATTGGCTCTTTTTATGCAAAATTTTATCTAAAAACTAAGCATCGCTCTAACTATATTTATACAAATAAAAATTTATTTGAAAAATAAAACAATCTTTTCGTGTGATATTTTAGAGTTGGTGAAATTTGTTTATAATATGAAAATTCCACAAGATGTAGTTACTGATATCATAAGATATACTTATTGATACCACTATAATTATAAACTAAAATCAAAGTGTAAAAACGGTGTCAGTAAATAATACTAACATTATCAATAAATATATCTTGTGGTATAATTTTTATAGTATAAAACTTATTCATAAAAGTTTTTATGGTTATTTTATGTTGTTTATATGGGAAAGTGTTCAAGACTTATGAGTATATATGAATAAACTAAATCATCAACAGATAAATTGAGTCATAAATGAGGATACAAAATTTATTGAATATAATTAACAAATATGTATTAGAATGTTTAAAGTAATATCATGTAAATATACTAAGTTAAATTGTAAATGAAAATAACATGAGATGTAATTATATAAAAAAAATACCCACTGTTAATAGAATTTACTAATCGTATTTGTTATGTGGCTTGTTATGACATATTAATCCTATCAAACAATAATCTAAAAATTGTGTTCTTGAGGGATAATATAGAGAGAGAAAATAGAGAGTTTAGAGAGAGAAAGTAAATGTGTATTATGATTGAATTTTTTGTAATAGTACAAGAGAGAACTTATTTATATGTGTGCAAGTGTGAGGTGACACCTTGTGAGCCTATATGGCTTCCGGTGTTGACGAAGGTTCGTAACCTTCGCCTTGGTCCCTCACAATGCTACTTTTACCAGGCCCTTTTCTACTACATATATATTCGTCCTATTTATGCATCCGTTATTTGGGCTCTTGGGCTAGGCGAGGTCCTTGGCGAACTCCCTTGCCTTGTGCGATTTTTAGGGATGATATAGCGTGGACTTCAGCTCGGTCCCCTCGACTGGGGGCGAGCTCCCTCTTGAGTAGGGAAGCTCGGCCGCGGCTCTCTCCCCCCTGGTGTACTCGGTTGTCGGCCTTGGTCCATCGGGGGCTCGGGCGAGGTCCTTACCTACCTTGCCGAGCTCCCCTGTGTTGGCCTTGGTCCGGAATGGCGACGTGACCTCTGCTCCAACTGGCGACCTTCTTAGCCTTGGGACAATTTCCCTGATTATCCCAGGGTAGTTCGCCTGTCAACACCCACTCCATCAATGAAATTTGTGCTCATATCCATTTTGCAGACGTACTAAAATATTAATAAATATTCAATCTGAATAAATTAATTGATTTCAGTGTAAAGTCAATGATATATACGTAATTAAATCATGATTGAAAGGTAATGTGCAAATTTTTTATAGATTAAATAATAAAAAAATGTGCATGTATTTTTATGAATGAAATAATAAAACAAATGGACATAAATTTTATGGATGAAGAATATTATTTATCATTATTTATGAAAATAAAGATTGAACAAGATAATGTATATTTTCGGTAAGTAACAGTTAATTACATAGCAGATAGAGTAATATTTACTCCCTCCATCCCCCAAATATATTTTCACTTTTCATTTTCATCCGTCCCTCAAATTTATTCTCATTCCTATTTTAGAAAATATTATTTTATTATCACACTTACAAGCAATCACTTTGTTTTTCAGTAGACTTCACAATTATTCCATAATATCCTTATTTTATTTATTTTATCTCATTTTTTTTTAAAACTCGTGCTCATATCAGGAGAATAAATTTGGGGATTGAGGACTTGATTCCTCAAATAAAGACATGCATAGGGGGTTGAAAATGAGGCAAGTCTCAATAATTCGGGATTGGAAAAGGCAATAAGAAATAGAGAGTTTGACCTTGGACCGACTCGTTCGAAACATACTGGTAAAAGATAACGTTATTTGTCTAAATTCGATTAAGAGAATGACGTATTCGAGTTCGGCTTCTAACTGAATCTTAAATTGAAATTCCTGTTGACTAATAAAAATTAAATAGGAAACAAACTAACAGCTAAATAGAAGAATTAGAGAACTAGAAAGGGAACAAAAGGAGGTTCGTGAGAAATGTTTTAAGGGTGGGCTTTGATTTGGGATTTGAAAGATTTTGAAATATGTTCTCTTTTGAAATTTTAAAAGCATTTATTTATTTAATTTTTGTTAATTGAATTCTTATTTATTTTAGTATAATACTTATAGTGTATGGTTGTTTTCTGAAAAAATAAATTATAAATCTCATGTATATCAACGGCCGAGATAATGCTAAACAGAGTGCATGTGCAAAACGACTGTTGATTTACTTGCAGAAGCATATTCACAAGTCACAAATGGATTGTATATATGATACCAAAGACTGTGATTCGACTACCGTGTTTATGTATACACATCTAAAGATGATTGATCTAAGCATTAAGTTGGGAAAATCAAGGCATTTCAAGATACATGAGCAATAGTACAAAACTAATGTGTAAAAATTTCCAAAAAGAATCACGTTCACAGCAGTTATATTACATTTTGATAAAACAACACTTCACAAGTTGCGGACAACAAGTGCCAACGTTAACCAATAAAAAGGGGTAAAAAGAACACGTATACCACACATGTTGCATCTCAAGTTCAAGTCTTCATGGCAGGCCTTACGAGCCCGAGGCCAGAACCACTTCCCAAGTGCTTGAATTCTTTTGCTTCAAGGTGATCTCCATGACCAGCAAAACCAGTCCCTCCCTTGGCCAAACTAACAAGATTCTTCTCTTTGCATGGCTTATCACAGACTAAACAAACCTTGTCTACTGCCATGAATTTATTGGCACACTTCTTACAGAAAACGTGCCCACAAGAACTCAAGGCTACAAGTGAGAGTGTGTTTGTGAGTGTGACCTTGCAGCTAGGGCAGATATAGGTCTTATCCAGAGAACTCTTGCCCTTCTGTCCATTTGTGTCTTCTGTAAAATGGACAGGAAAAAGTGTCTTTAGTCTAATTTTTTCATTCCCTTCAGGGCAAAACGTGTCTGTTGATGGGGCATCCACTTTTTTAGGAGCTTCTGGTGTTGCAGAAGGCAACCAAAACGCCTTCATGGTGCGCAGCGCTTCCTCTTCATATGAGGTGGCTTTTACACTGTTTGCTCCATGGAAACCGGTCTTGTCCCTGTTGTAGTTCTTATCATTGTACTGTGGTACTGCCCCATGGTTCTGTTGGTCAAATGCATCGAGCTCTCGGGCTTTTTCAAGCATTAACCTCTCTTCCTCCTCTTCTTTTTCTTGCTTTTGTTGAGAGGCATGGGCTGCTTGCTTTCTGAAGGCAAATATAAATAAGTTTCAGCAACATAACAAGATCTAAAATAATTATCAGAAAAAAAAAATGAATTGACAAGCTTCAATCTGGTTGTCATTGAGGCCAATTGTCAAAGTAGCCATTATTTAAAAGCATAAATAAGCTTCCTTTTGATTGAAATTAAAAAAGTTAACAAATTGCATATCTGTATAAGTTCCAAAGGGTAACTCATGCAGCAAAAAAAAAACATGTTGGAAAAATGTGAATGAAATCAAAACATGGTTTAATAAGCCATACAGAGCTTTGCTCTAGCTCAAATTGGGGCCTCTGGCTAGTGGACAGTGAGTTCGGTCCTCATGTTTAGTTAGTTCTTGGCCCGGATACTGAATTATCAGGAAGAAAAAGGCCATATGCATAACATCATTTTTAGACAAAGGTTTGGTCTAGTGGAGCTACAATTTCCATCAGCCATCTCCTCGGTCGGTGTTAATTATTATTGCAGAAAGTTCTATAATATAACAGCTGCATAAAGCGATCTACCAGCAGGACAATCTTTTATACGGACACTCTGTATGATGTAGTGTGTCTGTAGATCCTTTTTTTTTTTTAACGGGAGTGCGTCCGTAGATCCAGGAATACGAGCAAAACTCAAAGTTCTCACACAATCAAATGTTATGATTTATTGTAGATATAAATAATATCTTCATCAAGTCCAAATTGGACACAGAATCTGGCCTTCCCCATCAACTTCTTTCTGGTTTCAATGTGCATTTGACATAGTAATTTAACCAGAAAGCTAACGTATTTAAATTTAAAAGTACAACAATCCAATCTAGCAGGTCTTATCTTCAGATTAGGCCCCTCTACACTAGTGAGGAGGAAAAATGAGAAGCAGACAACAGATCATCCTCTTTTTCTTATATGAAACAGATACTTGGAAAATAATGTAGTAGACCATTGGGCTAAAGACCTCAGGGAACAGCTCATCTAAACTGAGCACTAATTACTCAAAGTAACCCATCCAAGGATTCATGCACAAACAAACCCCTAGTACAACTTCTGTGCATACCTCTCCTACATGTAATAAACATATAATTACAGATACTATCGTAAAGCACGGGTTTTTAGAACTATTTGAAGTTTTGGTTTATCAAGTTAAAGTATATAAACACGGCTAAACAGCACACAAAACCAACATAGACTCAGGATGATGATCCAATTCAGCAGAAGAACATAACGTACGCCTATTGCTGCTCAGCTTGCTGAATTTAAACAAAGCAGTAAACTGAGTATCATCAAAACCAAATTTAAGTAATATCCACCAACATATTTCAACAGTAAATTCCAACATACAACAAATATAAACTGTAAAGGAATAAAAACAAGAACAAAAGTGTAACAAAGTTAAAAAGATCAAGAGAGCGACCGTTGAATATCTTTCTTCTGTGCCAGGAGGTATTCGAGAATGCATTCTTTGCAGAAAACATGGCCCTTACAACAGGACAAAGGCTCTATGAAAGGCTTCAAACAGAGACAACACGCGTCAAACGGTTTGATTGAATCTCTACCCAATCTCTCCTTCTGCGTACCATAACCTAGCTTCCGCTTCTCATCATATGTAAAGAATGCTAAATCGTTATTGTTCTTCGAGTGTCTCTGAGGCATCTTGCCCTCTGTACAAATTCAGAAGGAATTACCGAGAAGAAAACAAATTCGATTTGGGGAAGAGAGGAGCGAATTTTTGATACCCTAGATCTGATTAGGTTTTTGTTTTTACGGAAGTAGGATAATTGCTTTGCCAAACAGGTCCTAAGATAATTAGGTTATTCCCTTTTTTGCCCTTTCCCAAGTGGGGTCGGGGATGGGAGCTAAGACTACGTTTATCGGTGCATTCCTACGATCATGACTCGGAAGTGGACAAAAGAAAAAGAAAAATAAAAATAAAAATAAAAAATCAAAATATCAAGAAGTACTCAGGATTCTGAGATGAGATGAAATTAGAGTTGTAGATTACTTTTTACATATCACATGTCAAATGTCTCATTCCTATTAGTCAGGTATATTTTATTTAGATAAAATTTAGATTTTCAATTTTATATATTATTTTTTTAAAAATATATATATATTATATATCAAAATTTAAGATTTTTTTTCTCTGTAAATAGACACCAATATTGATAGGGTTTTGAAATATAATTATTTTCTTTCTTTTATCTTCTCATTTGTGTCATCTTCTAATTTTTTTTATCATGGATTCAAGTTATATGGAAAAAATTCAGCACTAATAATTAAATGTGTAATTTGCATCTTTCACATTGTTATATTTTATGCACCTATTTATAATTTAATTTATGCATTTCTTTTTTATATTTTCAGCTCGTGTGATATTTAATTTTATTATTGAAATTATTATAATTTTTAAGTATGTTATAATTTTTTATTATAATAATTATAATTTTTTAATATAATATATATAATATCTAATTAATAAAAAATTAAAATATTATTTATATAATGAGGGTTGTGGTTGTGAAGGGTTGTTGATAAAGTAAGAAAAAATGATAAGAGTTACTCCCTCTATCCCAAGATAAATTTCACATTTTTTTTATATGGATTTCCCAACTCTTTCTTCACACCCAAAAAAAAGAAACAACTCACACTCACAAAAGTCAATAAAGTATATTTTTTTATATTTTATTATTTAACTTTACACTCACATACTTTTTTTTTTTTTAATATGCGTGAAAGTTCACCTATGAAAAAAATATTGGGATGAATGAAATAATATATTAAAGATTGTGTATGTGGAGTTGAGAGAAATATATATTTTAATGGAAGGTTTGGTCATGTAAGCTCGTGGATAAATGCAGTCGAAATGTATCTGGCGGTGAGTTTTGCGAATATTCGAGCACGTGTAATCTGGAAATGGATAGGCTTTCAGCGTCTCAATTGTCTGAGGTGGGCCCTGGAAGATAATTTCGTCTGTCTTGAGAAAGGGCAGAATTCTGCTACTACGCATGCCCTTACCTCACCTTTCCCAACCAATGGACACTGAAATGACTCTCTTCATTCATATAATATAAATATATTTACACAAATAATCACGTTCTAATTTTCTGCTATGTTTATCTTATTTTAGTGTTATATATAAAATTATATTTTAATAAAAAATATAATGTATATATTTATAAAAGTGTGCATATATTTATTAGTATATTATTATTTTATTAAAAAAATATTCTTTTTAATAAATATGAATCTTCTTGGGTGTAAATTGATATGTGATGGACGAAGTAATTATATTAATTAATAAAAATAAAAATTAATTTACAATATATAATTGTAAATAAAGTAATTATTATCGTTTTTAACTATCTATTATTTTATAACTATTCCTCTTAATTACTACCTCCGTCCCAGGAAAGTTTGCGGTACTTTCCTGGGCACAAGTTTTAAGAAAAAATGTAATGAGTAGAATGTGTATTGTGGAGATTATGAGATAAAGATTTTAAAGGTGGAAATTTAAAGGAATATTTTCATTTTGGGAGTATGTAAACTTTTGTGGGACAAACTAAAAAAGAAAGTATGCAAATTTTTATGGGCCGGAGGTAGTATTTTTCTATATTATCAAACCTACACCCTACAACCAACAAATTTTAAATTTGTTTTTTAAAAAATGAAAGTATTATATTAATATTTCAATTCTTATTTCATCCAATATATTAAAAGATAGAGATAGAAAATATTTTTTTATTCTCACTCTAGTTGAAAAAGCCAATATAAGAGTCTTTAATTAAAAAAAATATATATTTCAAAAGTTGGGGCTATTTTATTTAGACAAAGAGATATTCAGAATAAATTGATAAAATAGGGTAAAAAAGTTAAGGTTTATCAAAATAAAATCAATCGGTTTCCCTATATCCGATTTGTGAGATGACCTTTTCTCAATATAGGATGATCTTGGAGGGTGCACCAATCAGTTTTTCTACACCCGACTGGTAAAGTGTCAAGTCATAAATCTCCTCCTTTATCCCTTCTTTTTCAGTATTTTTTCTTATAGAAATAATACGAGAACTCTATATCTTCTCCTTCTCCCTTTTTTCTTTCTCCTTCTTCTGGAATTTGATGTGGATGGTTAAATTCTTTACATTTCAAAAAAAATTTCTTTTAAGTTTTTATTATTAAGTATTTTTTGACTTATTCAAATTCATATTTAGTATTTTTTTTTTTTATAAATTTGTTTAGAGAAAACCGAAAAAGAACCAGAAGGATAGTTTCATATTGTGAATGTTTAAAAAATTCTTTACATTTCAATTCTTTTTTAAATTGTTATTATTCAATTTTTTTTTACTTATTCAAATTCATATTTAAGTATTTTTTATTGAAATTTTTTATGAAAGTCCTGGAAAAAAAAAGGATTGTTTCCTATTTTGATTGAATTCATTAAATTCTTTACATTTCAAATTCTTTTCAAAAAAAATTATTATTCAAATTCTTTTGATTTATTCAAATTCATATTTAATATTTTTGAATTTCTTATAAATATTTTTAAAAAAATCCAAAGAAAGAAAATAAAAGAAGAGTTTTCTATTTTGGGGAATCTGACGTGGGAGGTTAAGTTCTTTACGTTCAAATCTTTTTTTTTTTATTATTCAAATTATTTATTAATTTATTCAAATTCATATTTAATATTTTTGATTTTATATTAAAGTGTTTTTTAAAATCCGAAATAAAAAACAAACAAAAGAATAGCTTCCTATTTTGATGGAATTTGATGTGGCCGGTCAAATTCTTTACATTTCAAATCTTTTTTTCACTATTCAAGTTTTCTTATTGACTTTTTCAAATTCATATTTAATATTATATATTTTTGTAAAAATATTTTTGATAAGAAAATAATATTAATTAACTAGCCAAATTTGCATTCAAGTCTTCAACAATGAATGAAGGAATCAACAGAAGAAAGACTCTGTGCAACTAAAACTAAAATTAGCAAGTTTATGAGCTACTTAATTTCCACATCTCTTAACTCAGGTAAAAGAGCATCTGTTAAAAAGTACAGCTAATTAAAGGATATCTTTGACGATCGATCCAAAATATGAGAGATTCGATTTAGGCTTTGTTAAAGTTCCATGAAAAATTTGGGAATCCACCTTCACAATTACTCTTCTGTCAACTTTCTCCCATGTCAATTCTAAACCTCAACGTGCTGTAACAGTCTCTGTTATTTCCACCAATAAAACATCACAAGAATTGTCCACTATCATTGGTTGCCACACCTCCAATCCCAGTCTCATGTTCATCTACCACTGAAGCATTAGTATTAATTTTAATCTCGTTCACATCTGGAGGTATCAATATTTTATAAAATATTTTTACATATGCAGTTTCTCTGTTCTTTTTTTGCTTATATATATACATATATATTTATATAGGAATAATTACAAAACATGACCACTTTTAATACCATATTTACCAAGTGGAACACTCAAAATTCAATGTTCTCAAGAGGGTCATTATATTTCATAAAGGAACACTTTTGTAATTATTATAGATCCCACTTCTAATAAAATACAAATATCTATCGCCTCAGACTCTCTCACCTCACATTCTCTTTTCTCTCTCTCATCTGACTCACTTCCCCATTATCTCTCTCTCCTCTCATGCACACAAGAAGATTTTTTCTTTCTTTCTTTTTAATTTAAAATTTTCCTTGTTATTTTTTTTTAAATTTTGAATTCAAATTTTATTAAATTAATTTTTTCAATTTTTCAGTTGATTACTATTTTAGTTTTTTTTTTTTTATTATTTGAATTCAAATTTTACACATTTTTAAGTAACAGTCTATATATTTTCTCCTCACGTCTCTCTCCTCTCATGCACACAAGAAGACTTTTTCTTTCTTTCTTTTTTTAATTTAAATTTTTTCTTGTTATTTTTTTTTTAATTTTGAATTCAATTTTTATTAAATTAATTTTTTCAATTTTTCAGTTGATTACTATTTCAGTTTTGTTATTTTGTTTTGATTATTTGAATCCAAATTTTACACATTTTTAAGTAAAAGTGTATATATTTTTTTATTATTTCTTAATTCAATATTATATATTATTTTTCATTTTTTTAATATTTAATATTATTTTTGCAGAATTTATATATTCATTTTTTCCAGAATTTATATTCTTCTTATTTTAATATTTAATATTATTTTACAAAATTTATAATTCTTTTCTAATTTTAAATTTATCTTTATGTATTTAAACATTATTTTTATATATGCATTTCTATTCACTGTTAATATACATATATGCAGATTTTAAATTCTGCATATATATAATTATTATGTATATATATTCAAAATATAAATTCTGAATATAATTCTAATACCACATAAAAAAATGCATACAATTACAAAATTTCTGCATATATTAAAAAAAATTCCCAAATTACATTCAATTAACCTAAAAATTACATGAATATTTGGAATACTCAAAAAAATTAACTAAACACAAAAACAAAAAACAAAAAACAAAATTGAAATAAAAAATTCTGGGCATCCAAATCCCAAAACAATTGTCTAAATGTAATCTCCACAGCTAATCCCAAAAAAAAAAAGCCTGAACAGAGAAGGATGCCAGGCGGGTGACATTAAAATAATCCCAAAAAAAAAACGCCTGAACAAAAAAAAACAATTATGGGCATCCAAATCCCAAAAAAACCTCCACAGCTAATCCCAAAATTGAAATAAAAAATTCTTGGGCCCAAACTTGGGCTTTCAACTAAAATACAAACTTGCCAAACTAACTAAGTTTCAATTTACCAGGCGGGTTATGGGCTTGAAATTTGACCAATTATTTCAGCGGAGGTTGATTTTCAGCGGCGAAGGTGCAGTGGCAGTTTCAGTAGGGCTTCGATCTGGTTTGGATTTGCGACACAATTCCGGAGCACGACGGCGTTTGGGCATGAGCTGTGGCAGACGCCGACGAATGTTGCGGCGTGTTTCGGTTCCAGGCGTCGACGGCTTTCAGGACTTCGAAACCTTCAATGCCTCTACTCCTCGCAGATCTGCCATCTCCGTGAATTCGCCGGAAACGCGGCACTCAACTCTGTCCATTTCCACGCCCGGAAATGCGTTCGCCTGCGGCGGAGCGCCGATCGGAAGAGAGAGAGAGAGAAAGAGAGAGAGACTGCGGGGTGGGTGGAGAGGGGTAATTTGATTTTAATTTCTCAGATTTAATGGCGAGGAGAGAGAATTTGGGTTTCAAAATTTTTTGAATCTGAAAATGTGGGTGGAGTTTTTATTGATTGAGAGAGAGAGAGAGATGGGGGATGTATTTTCAACGTGGTTTGTCAGATTTATATTTGGGTGGGGTCCATTTGACCCTCTAGGGAAGTTGGGGTTTCTAGTGGTCCATTGTGAAATATAACTATCTTAAATGACCTTATATGATATTTACCCATTTATATATAATTCTTTCTAAATTATAGTGGTCATACATTAGTTCCCATTGAATTTGATCGATTTGAAGATGAAAGGGCATATTGGTCATTCGAAATTTGAGATTGAGTCTTGTTCCTTCCGGACTTTCCAGTCTTATTTTGATAAATTATTTTTAAAATATCTCTATTATAACAAATCTTCCAAGAGCTGGCCAATCAAATGTGGTTTTGTACAAATAGAATAATAAATTTAATTTATGCCATGCTAATTTTTTTAAGAAAAATATATAGTCTAAAACGTTGAGCAAATATCGAAATATATATTTTAATTTAAATATCATAACAACCTATTATATAATATTTATAATTAATAATTATATTTGGAAACAATTACAATGAAAATATTAGGACTCCATTAAATTAATATATAAAAAATTATTTGCGACAATTCCTTATGTGAAATTATAATCATAACAAATTCATAAAAATAAAAGCCTTTTTTTTCTTACGAGGGAAATTTCCTGCTTTGGAGAAAGAGAGTCAACTCGTTTAGCCTATGTACACCGTAAACACCAGATTCCTATCCCTAACCTCTCCCTTTCTGAAGCGAATTCACACAGTGCTCTGAGTCCTGCAATCGGAAGAAACAAAAAGGATCATCCAAATTCACAATCAGATCCTCAAATCCCCAATTTAATAGCGAACTACACTGTTCACTTCAAACCCTAACTCATCTCGGTGCAAACTAAACACTTCAATCGATTCAATTTTACTGCATGGCATCCCCAAAGAAACCTCGGGCGGAAAACGACCGTCAACCAGCTGCGACTCTCCATCAACCAGCCTCTCCTCGCTATCCTTCCGGAACTCCCACCGCCGGTGCACAGCGCAAGGTTGCCATCGCCGTCGATCTTAGTGACGAGAGCGCCTTCGCCGTCAAGTGGGCTGTCCAAAATTATCTCCGCCCTGGCGACGCCGTCATCCTCCTACACGTACGCCCAACCTCCGTCCTATACGGTGCCGATTGGGGCGCCATCGACCTCTCAATCGACACCAGTGACGAAAAATCGCAGCAGAAACTCGAGGACGATTTTGACAATTTCACTACCAGTAAAGCGAATGACTTGGCGCAGCCCTTGGTAGAAGGGAATATTCCGTTTAAGATCCATATTGTGAAGGATCACGATATGAAAGAGAGGCTGTGCTTGGAGGTGGAGAGGCTTGGGTTGAGTGCGGTGATTATGGGGAGTAGAGGATTCGGAGCGTCGAGGAGGAGTAGTAAAGGGAGGCTGGGGAGTGTGAGTGATTATTGCGTGCATCACTGTGTTTGCCCCGTGGTAGTCGTCAGGTTTCCAGATGACAAAGATGTGGACTCTTCTGATGTAGGTGGGGGTTCGGCAAAGGCTGTTGATAAGGATACGTCAGGGCTGCATCCGGTACCTGAGGAGGAAGAGGCCGCGTATCTTGATGCTTCTGATAAGAATGCAGGTAAACCATAAACATAGAGGTGTTAAGTAGTGTTATTTTTTGTGTTCTTTTGTTCAATGGAAGTGTGGTAGAATGACATCAAAGGTTGGAACTTGAGGAAAGCTATTTCTGTTTCAAGTTTGAATGCAATTAATTGTCTTTGATATGTGGAGCTGGAGATATGCATGCAATTAATTGTCTTTGATATGTGGAGCTAGAGATATGTATGCTGTTAATTGTCTTTGATATGTGGGGTTTATGTGTGTTCTGTTGATATATGCGTTGATACTGGAATGCACCTGTATGTTTTGGGAAAGATGGGTAAAACCTGTTGAGGTGCAATAGTAGTTACACTTTGATTTCCTATTGGGGCTGAGAGTTTTGATTTTGTTTGAGCTGAATGGAAGTTGTGTTGGACAATAAAAACACACAGATGATGAAGGTAATCAGTATGGATGAATCTGAGTAGACCTAATTGGCTAATTGTAAATCCTTGTTAATGATACTTAAAATAATTGACATAAATCAGTGAGCTTATGGGATATTTTGTATCTCGCTTAACAGAATGCATAGATGATACTGCTGCTGGAGGTTGTGATGTCTCTCTTTATGAATATTGGGTCTGAGCTTATAATCAATCTACTTGCTGACACCAAAGTTAATAACATTTGCGTTTAACTATGTGTTGTTGCAACATCACAGTTTATATTTAACTTCTGAGAAGACAATATAATGTATATGCCAGTTTGCCACCATATAATCACACAAATCATGCTAATCCATTTAAAGCGAAATTTGGAAGCTGAAGTGTTATTGAGATGTTGAGAGCTTGGAATATACTTTGACGTGAGTCTGTGAACTACTTTTGTGGTTCAATTTCATTGGACATTGTTCTGTTTCCATTGTTATGTGATATTTAATGGGAAATGAGCCTTTCAACTAGTTTTTTGGGCAACAACCGGGTTACTGTCTGCGTCTGGTTTGAATTTTGATATTTCTGTAATTCTATTGGCCAGAGGAAAATTGAAATACACATGGAGGCAGAAGCTCAAAGTTTTTTTTTTTTATGGAAACTTCAAGTGTTTGAATCATCTGTTAATGAACATGGAAAATGGTTTTAATGGAGTGCAGCAGAAGATTGTGTACCAAAAAAAAGAACAAACATGTTATTACTCTTTTTTAAACTAAAATGATTGAAAGTTTAAATGCATCTCTGAGGTAAAATAGCTATTTAATGTGCAACTTACACCTTATCATATCATTTCCTAACCTGAGTTAAGGCATTGTTGACTGATGTATTACAAATGGGCTTCCATTTTGTTGGAGCTCCTGCATTTGGCCTTGTGGAACTCTTGCGAGACTGGAAGATCTCTTGATCTGCGAATACATGTGAAATGCCCTTCATTGAGGAAAGCAGAAAAGGAATTATAATATGTTTTAAGAACGGAAAGTCCTATGTCAGTATAGGCTTTGTCATCCCTTGTTGAAGTACAGTGCCCCAATTTTTTTTTCTTTTTAAAACTTTAAACATATTAGCCAGTAGAAATAAGTTGGCGAGAACAAATTCAATGTGATAATCTGGAATTGCTGTAGGCTTAGGGCTAGTTTGCTTTGTTGGATTATGAGAGTGATATTTTTATCCCATTTATCTTACATTTGGTAGATATGATACCGACCTGTGATAAAAATTATCATGCATTGTCGCATGGATAGGGATTGGACCAGTTTTCCACTGAAGGGATTATTAGTTATCAATCTTATCCATTAAAGCAAATTAGCCCTTAGAAAATAGTTTTAGAAGGTACTTGTTACAGATACATCTATTGATTTTTTACTGGCATTACCTGATGGGGAAATATCATCAACATATATCAGTGTTACTAAAGCTTAACAATCTTTTGTGTGGAGGGTTGGGAGGAACTGGTACAAGGGGGGGACTAGGGAAGTTTAGGAGTTTCTTCTCTCTGTGGTAGGAATTCAAGGGAGGGAAGGACAATAATGGAACTAGATATATTTGCTTGTTTTTTTGCGGTGGCTGGTTTGATCTCAAGGGCTATTGTGGGTGGAAACTTGGGTTAATATGATTATACTTTTTATGTATAATTTGGTCTCAGAACTCATAATTAAGTTTATGTGCAATGCAGACGTGGAAAAGACTTCTTGAGCTGATGACTTGAGAGATGGATTTTTCCGGAGAAGGTGGAGTGATTATCATGGATATTTGTTAGTGTGAGCGGGATTGTGTGTCTGTGTCGAGGTTTTCCTTTCCTTTTTATGGGTTTGGCTGCTGTATTTCCTGTCTGTGAAGTTTGAATGATCATCATTGTTTGATGAGTTTCTTTCTTTTGTTTTAGATCCTGAAATTATCATACTGCTTTTCAAATTAACTTTGCACAAACACTCTCTCAGTTTTATTGCATCTGATGGAGATTATTGTAAAGCTGCTTTGTCTTCCTCCATTTTATGTATGTTTCTTCAACACATCCTAATATTGCGTCGTTTTTTCTGTTTCTTTACTTTTAACTGTATTCTATGTATTGTGGTTGCGTTGTTGGATAGCATAAAGCATTAGGTTGTGCTTTTGACTATTGCAATGGCATTAATATGGAGAAAAATGACTGGTTATGAAGGAAAGATCAGAGGCCAATATTCTGATGCTTTCAATTGATGACAATTTTTGGAGAAGAATGTGTTTTTCTTTATTTAGGGCTAAATAGGCAGCTGTGCAATGGTGAACCACAACATGTGATTCTCTTATAGGTTCCATTTGGTTTCCTTTAGGCCCTAGATTTGACATAATGTTCAAGGGTATAATATAACTATAAAGATACATCCCACGGACCTGGAAAATATCGAGAACGGCTTGCACCTTGGGCAGTGTTTGGTTCATGTTTTGGTGATATCTCTCTTTATATATAAACATTTGGAATATAATTTTCAGTGGGTTCAACTCAACGTACTGATCAGATACTTGGAATCATAGATGCTAGATAGTATTCCATTCAATCCTCTATTTACTTCTTGTTTATTTTGGTTATAATATAAAATAATAAACATTTTCGGTTGGATGGACGGAAATAAAAAACCAAGAAGTAAATAGAGGGACGGATGGAGTACTTGTGTAGATGGACTCTTAGCATTAGATTAGAGCTTGTGAAGGCAAAATCCCTTCTCTGCCCTTAATCTTTGGTCCACCACGTTGATGATCTTAGGTCATTAAATAATACTAATGGCGATTATTTTGTTAATGGGTTGTGTTAGTCACATGAATGTGTCGGCCGTACTAATTATTTACATTATGAAACCTGTTGAGATGTATCCATTATTGGGGATCAATAGTTTAATTTTCCCATCATCCTGCGAGCACAAGTGTTTCTAAGTAACTTGAGGTTGGTCAGAAGGATCTGCACTAAGCATTACATATCTAAGGATGTAATCGAATCGAGTCAAGTCAGTTCTGAGTTTGAGCTTCACTCGTCTCTGACTCGGTCGGGACGTAGCTCGATTTTGGAGAATTGCAACATGAAATTAAGGGATCATTTGCATAATTTTGTGAGCATGTTTCATCCTGCAATTAGATCAAGCTACTGAAATGAACAAGACAGTTAAGGGGGTGGGGTGAGTACAAAACACTATGTACGTACACATGTAACAAGAGAAATAAATCCAGGTTCAATCATTCGTTGTCCGATTTGATATCAGCAAGTCCAGGTTCATGCACAGCTACAATTGTCTTTACGTGTTTGATGTTGAGGTGTGAGTCTTCATCACTTAATGACCGTCCAATTTTTTTTTTGGCAATACACTATTTGCGTCCATATTGAATTTCTTTTCTTCTTGTTTTTATTATTATTATTATTATTATTATTATTTTGAGTAAAGGAAAAACCACGAGAAAGTGTTGCTATGATAGTGATCGCTAGCGTCTCCAGTTATTCCAGGAGTCAATGTGTGAGAATGCAATTTGGATTGGTATGGAATCCTATTAGAAATAAAAGATTCTAAATTTTTGAATGGGCAAAACAGGGATCCAGGGATTTTTTTAATTATATATATTATAAATAGAAAAGTGATACTCCCACGGTCCCACCGTCTGTCTCTTTTGTTATCTTTGTCTATTTTTTACTATAAATTTACTATTATTTCCTCCGTCTCAACTTTTTTTTTCTCTTTTCTATTTTAGAATAACCCGACACTTTTTTCTTACACTCACAAAAGTATAAAGTACATTTTTTATATTTTATTAATTATCTTCACACTCATATACTCTATTTTTTTTTAATTCGTGTGCACAGATCTTTTGAAAAAAGACTCGAGATGAAGGGAGTATAATTTTGGTAAATATTTTATAATATTGTATTAATATTTTGTACTAAAAGCACAAAAAGAATTATTTTTCTTTTCTTTTTATTACGTGGGTTCAAAAAAAAAAAAAAAGATGAAAGATAATACATTTTATTTTAAATAAATTGCCATTTTTTAAAGGATAAGTAAAATGTATTATTTAAAAAATTATTTTAAAAACTGTCAACTTTGCATTGAAGAGTAATGATGATCTTATACAATTTTTTTATCATATTTCAATCCAACATTGAATTCTCAAATTTTTATCCGAACTTAAATAACGTTAACCAAACCTTCCTTTTTTGTCTAATTTCCTAATTAATTTGTTTTTTTTTAATTTTAATCAAAATGTATTTAAGAAAAAATAATTGCAATAAAAAAGTTATAGATTAAGCATGTGTTGTATCAAATATTTTTTCTATTTGATTTAGCCAATATACACAATTGAAAATACATTACATTGAAAAACATGTACTCTCTTTTGTTGATAATTTAGAAATAAGTTTGAAATGAAATGCATTATAATCCATACATGTATGACATAAAAAATAAAAAGAAATATAATTAAATTGATTTAGTCGATTTAAATAAACATTCGATGTATTCAACGCATATAACTTATAACACGTAGAAGGCGATTGTAAGCTTGTGAGGAGAGACGAGGCCACGAGGGGACCGTTGCACCTGGGATGACAAAATGATCTGCCCCACAGTTGCCCCGCCCTGACCCGCTCTGTATGGGTCAGTCCTGTCCCGCCCCGTCTTAGAAATGGGGCAGACCCGCCCCGCCCTACACATGGGGCAGGGCAGGCATGGGTTTGCACTTTTACTGTCATGCACTGCTCCGTCCCATTCTGCCCCATAGTATATATTCAACAAAATATAATATATTATAATATGTAAAATACATATAATATTTCATAATTATAAAATAAATTTAATATATAGTATTTTATAATATATAAAATAATTTTAAAATTATATTATTTATTTATTTATTATAATTCTAATCTAAAATAAATCAAAATTTATTTTCATATTAATATAATTTTATTTATTTGAATTATATATATATATATATATATTTACATATATGTAAAAAATTATATTTTAATATGGGGCAAGGCGGGGCAGGCATGGGGCACAATATTCTGCCCCGCAGTGGGGCATGCGGCAGGGAGGGGCAGCGGGACAGAGGCGCGGGGCAGGCATGTGTATTTAGGTACCTGCCCTGCCCTGTCCCATTGTCATCTCAAGTTGCACCATCTGAAATTTTACAATGTGTTAAGGGTTAAATCAATTTTTCATCTGTACTATATCATTTACTTCATTTTGTAATTTGTACCAGTTTTTTTATCAGATTGCAATTTGTATTAATTTTTTTTTACGAAATGCTACCTAAAATTAATTTTTGTTCTTTTTTTTTACAGTGCTATATTTGTTAAGATTATACTTGTCATACCATATTATTTACTTACTTAATTTATATTATAATTATTAATAATAAAAAATTGACGTTAAAAAAATTTAATTTCTATAGAACGACGATAACATAATTGAAATTCGATTTTTAACCCCATGGAAGAAATAAATTTTTTTTACTGGCATCAATTTTTATGTGGCAAAAAATAAATATAAATAAATTATTGATATAGATTGACGAATATAACCTTGAAAAATATAGCACTAACAAGAAAAAAAAAATTTAAGTATATGTTGCAATTGATCAATTTTCCATAGTACATGTTGTAACTTGATAAAAAATTAGTATGAGTTGCAAATTGAAATAAATGATATAGTACATGTGACAAATTGATATTAAACCATGTTTTAATGAAGAGTTTTTGTTGCACATATTTCAATTTTTTAATTTATTTATTTTTAACAATCATCTAATAAAAAGACCCACGGATCCAATTAAAAAAGACGTCGTTTTCTTAATAACTCGAATGGAATGTAACACGACTCGCGATTCAGAATTTTATGTAACGGGTGATGGGTGAAAGGGATTTGTTTGTAGTACTTTTTTTTTAAGTAAAATAATCTATACTCTCAAGAGAAATAAAATGTTCATAATAATTGGTCTATTTTGATTCTACATAATTATTAAAAAAAAGTAAATGTTAATATGTAAAAGTGAATATATTAATATAAAAAAATATTTAATTATTAAAAAATATTTGATGTAATATGTAAAAATAAATATATGTGTATAAAAAATAATAATAATTGTAGTTTTTTCATTTTAGCTAAGTGAATTATTTATTGTAGATGACCGACATTGACAATTTATCATGAACGGATGAAGTACTATTTTGTCTCAATTTTATTTTTATATTAATCTTATTTTGATATTCCAACTCTAAGCACATCTCAATAAAACATAGTTTAGATTTTATTATTAACCATATCCTAACATATTCATTTTTTTTATTCGTGTATTATTTACCATTGTAAAAGTTAATTTGCAACCGGAGGACTCTTTAGTAAAAATAATTTATTTATTCTAAATATTCTACTTTTTAATAAAATAACTTATACCCCTCGATCCACCTCTATTTTCACGTTTTTTTTATATTTAAATATCTCAATTCTACTTTTACAAACTTAAAAGAAAATATTTTGCATTTACAAAAATTAATAAAATATATTTTATTTTATTTTAATATTTGGCTTAGTCTTGTATGCACCAATTACACCTTGTAACTCAAGTTCATTTTTAAAAAGTTACACAAAATACTACTTACACATGATATTACTGAAAAGTGTATCTGTAATGGTGTAACTTTTCAATAATAATTTGTGTAACTTTTCAGTAATAAATTGTGCAACTTTTTAAAAATGAACTTGAGTTGCACAGTGTAATTGGTGCACAAGAGACTTACTCTTAATATTTAACTTTACACTAGCATACTTACTTTTTCTTAATTCGCATGCTAGAACAACTATAAAAGTTTAAGGGTATGTTTGTTTTGAGATTTAAAGGGTCGTAGCAAGTCATGAAATCATTGATGAATAGTAAAATTGTGTGTTTGTTTTGGAATTTTAGTATGATAGGATGTTACTTTATGTCAATTCAAAGTGTGATAATGATTGATTTTATAGGTATAATAATAGGTATAATATGTATTTTATAAATATTGTATTGGAAAAGTAATAATAGGTTTAATAGGTATTTTTAGGTGTTGAGTTTGGGATGTGAAATACGGATGTTACATTCCAAACTCGTATAGAGCGTGATCTCAAAGTCCTACGTTCATCTGTATCAGTTCCAAAACAAAGATACCCTAACTGTCCTGAAATAGGACGGAGTAGTTTTTAATAAAATAATTCACACCCATTTATATATCAATAATTTGAACTCTGTAGTTTGCCTCTCATCTTTTAAAAAAGAAAATGCATAATGTTAAAAAGAAAAAGAAAAGGAATGGTGATTTGAAATTTGAAGTAGGAAAATTAACTCAAATGCAGTTATTTCGTTTATGAAAATCTAGAAAACAGCCCCATCTTGATCAGTTACTCAAATTGCTCGTTGAATATTTCAGAAAACATATCAGTCACAAGTTTTCTGACAATGCATATCAACAAACATAATATCTTGGCAACTTGTGTGGCCAATATTAACGCAGACCACTTCTAAAAGTCAACCCTCATCTGATGGCTAGTGTCTCCCCAAGTAAGTGATTTTAGACTGCAAGATCAACAACACTTGCCTTATTCAAATCATCGTTTACCCCACAATTTGTCTCTATTTTCTGCAAATTATTGTGCAATAATACAGATCCCATCTAAATATTCCCACTTTTCCTAAACACTTTGCACACTTTTTTTTTTGTCTGTTCCACAACACTTTGCACATCCTATAAATAAAAATAACTATTTTAACTTTATCCTCATAATATTCACATATTTACACAAAATGTCATTACTTTTACACTAAATCCAACCAATTTCATTATTTTAATAATATAACTTTACACATCATCCTCAATACTTTATTTTTTACACATTTTTTTTAAAAAATGTGTAAAAAAATGTGTGCAATCTTTTCATTGACGAAGGGAGTATTTATTTTCAAAACAAGAAATTTTTTATAATTTCGTTGCAAGAATTTTTTTTTATTTTTATATTATAAGATGTTACAAATAAAAAGAAGAGGGAAAATGAAATGCATAAACACAGATCCATTGAACACGTTGAATTAAGTGATGGCTTTTAAGTACAACTACAGAGGTTAAAAACAATGTAAGCTTTTAAAGAAGACGATGAACATGTTTACGCCACGTGTCCGTCCACCTGCAATTCCCTATCGCCATTTCCACGATCTGAACCCCTTACCGCCGGCGTTCTTCTCTTCCTGTCAATCAAGAATCTACACATCACAATTCGATAAAATTTTCTGCAGAAATTAGAGATCGAAACAGAGCAATAAAGAACATACATGGGACGAAAATGTCCTTGAGCTCTCACTCGAAGTGGACCCCAGACTCGACCTGAAAAACCCAGAAGACGAAGAGGACCCTTCAGAAGACGGCGGCGGAGATAAAGGCACCACCTGGTTTTCACCATCGTCGTCGTCGTCATCACCGCCGTCGTCGTCTTCGGAGTTTTCGTTCTTTGTTCGATTGGAGCAAGCAGTGCAGACCGAGACGGTTGGGCCGAGCTTTGAACCGGAGCCGGTCCAGGGAGTGAGACTCTGGCAGGCGTGGCAGAGGAGAGTTCGGGTGTGTTTGGAGACGATGAAATTAGCGGTGTGAACTCTGTAATCACAATCCCAGCACAAACTTGCTTGATCCGAGTCGCAGTACATTCTTGCGGCCTTCTCGCACAGCTCACATTTCTTCATCTCTTTTTTTTTTCTTCCTCAAATCTTGGCAAAAAAGTTGTATTCTTTTATAAGAATAATGGGTTTTGACTAAGGATTAGAGTACCGTGTTTGGGTACATGGTATCCTGGTATTCTGGCTGAAACAGAGGAATGGATTAAAGTGAAAAACAGGGGTTTTTAAATTGAAAAAACAAGAGGAAAGACCAGTCTGCAAGTTGCAATGAAATTGGTGGAGGGGCTGTTTGTTTGGCTTGTTATATACTTTTTTTATTAGTATTTTTTTAAAGTAAAATGAATATTGTGAAATTATTTTATGTAACTGTTGTAGTATGAATATATTATACGTTTGAAAAAGAATTGTATAAAATTTATTTGGGCACATAGAAAGTATTTTAGTTTGAATGGGCGAAAACTTTAGTCAATGAGACCCACACATTGTTTGGGAGGAGAGAGAGAGAGAGAGTGGGTTCATGCGTTAATTGGTCTTGTGTTTTTGTCCTTTTGTTTGTTGCTTCTTTCGTCAGAAAGTTGGCAATTGGTTTCCTGAAGAAAGAGTGATCAAATAATTGCCACCTTCATTTCCTGATGTATCTAAGATTTGGATTAAGAAAAGAAAGAAACATGTCGAGTGTATCAATGAAATATTAAGGTGTTAAGACCAATTAAAATTAGAAGTGAAGAGTAGGTTTATTTGCATGTGCCTATTTTCCAAGTTGCCAAACATAAGTCCAGCCTTTCGTTCAAATGTCGATCTTTGAGAAAACAAATAAGGAGACAACAATAGGGATATGGATACTTTGTTGGGCACTGAAATCAGTAAATAATTCTGGGTGTTAAAACGGTAACGTATGTTTAAACTATTTCTTTTTTTTTAGCTAATTAACACGGTTACAAAAAAATCATGAATTTATCAAAATTAAAAAGATACGTCACAGTTTTACTATCCAGTACTGCCAACAAATATTAAAATTCATTTATCCGTAAGAGAAAATTTCAAAATGGATTAGCAAACGAATGGAAATAATAATTAATAAGAATAAAAAATGTATATAATATTTTTTCCTAAATAAGGTGCTCATTACTTTATTTAATTATTTTTTTTAAAAAAAATTATAATTATCTTTTCTCAATTATGTATGCCACAATCAATAATCATCTTTTTATTAATTTATTTCAAAATTAGAGCATAATGATAATTATATAACTATCATTAAAGACAAACATTCATACAGTATATTATATATCTCGAATAATAAGAGAAATTGAATTTTCACTTTATTACTATTGAAATTTTTGAAACAAATGTATCTAAAATTTATAATTGTGACTCGATAAATGTTCGAATCAAGATCAAATTTTATTGATACTGACTCCAATAATAGTATGTGTTGCATATTTGCAGCATACGAATTACATAAGGTATGAATTAACTAGGTAGGTTAGCTCACTTGGTCACCGATCTCCCACTTAAGTTAGTGATCCGAGTTTGATTTTTTTTTTTAACACAAATTAGAAATTAGGAGGGAGATATAAGGTACATGGGTGATCAAATTTACGATCAAGATTGAATAATCAAGTCTTTGTCCGTTGCCCAAGGAGTGGGATTAGTGGGCCTTCGTCTTCGATTTTGGGCCTACTTATTTATTTTATAATAATTAGTCCATTGTTGGAGTATTATTATTTACATATTTGGAATGATGGTCCGACCAAAGTTGGCCAGCACACAAATTTTTTATTAACAATGACCACATGGAAATTTTAAAAAAGGAAAGGATATTTTTCTCAAAAGAAAAGGAAATAATCTTTTTTCTTTTACATTTGTATATTAATTAAAAAAAAAAAATATATTCGTAAATTAATTCAAAATATTTGTAAAAATATATAAAAAAAATTGCATATTTTTTTTTATAGAATCAATTATAATTAGTGTCATTTTTTGAAGATTTTGTAATTTTCTTCTCAACTTTGAATTTTCCTCAGGTAAATAAAAGTGTGCTCGTAATTGATGTATATTATTTAAATTAAACGAGTTGAATGAGTGTATGAACAGACAGATTCTAGTTGGGAAACCGAGGCCCATGCTTTATCGAGACCAAAGCAAATAATTTGACGAATAAATAAAATATAATATCCAACTTGGGTGGATATGTCCCATTCAATGCAAGTAGTAATTTGTGAAATATGGATAGTTTAATTGGTTGGAGTTTTATTATTTAAAGGCTTAAAGTTATGTTTTGGTGATATAGAGAGAATTTTTTTTTTTTTTTTTGTGGTGGAGTGATGATTTTTTTAATTCTGAAATTATGGTTCCGGCCATATATCCTCCTTTCGAATTAGTAATTGATTATGTAAAATAATACTGCTATTTAAAAAAAAAAATTTAAAAATAAAACGTGCAAAAATAGAAGGTGCCAATGAGTTACTCCCTCCGTCCCAGGGGTATTTGCACCCCTGGGATGCACACGATTTAAGAAAAATGTATTTTTTAAATAAAGTAGTGGTATATGAGTAAATATGTTGAAAGTTTTGTGAGTGTGCACACAAATTGATGTTTCTCTTTTAAGTAATGTGCAAATTGGTTTGGGACAACCCAAAATGGAAAGTGTGCAAATTGTTCTGGGACGGAGGGAGTTTATTATTTAGATTCACACCAACCTAATTTAGTTTCTTAGTCTGATTTTTTTTTTTTCTGATTTAGCCAATTTAGTTTCTTAATTGATAATTGGGCTGGCCTATTTCCGGCCCAATTAATTATTTTAAAATCTTGGCAACCCATATGAAAAGTAGCAGGGTTAAATTTTGGATTGGGATTTTGGAGACTTTGGATTTCTTCCAGAGTTGAAGATCTTAGGATCCAACAAGAAAATCCAAACAAGACGAAATCAGATTTTCTTTAAAAAAAAATTCTAGAATAAATCAAATTATTAGTTGCACTACAATCATACTTTAGTCTTGCATGTACTGAAACTCAAGTGCTATTTTGAAAATTAGTCTTTTTATTATTGAAAAGTCAAGTCACTTATTAAATTTTTAAGGGTAATTATATAGTGCATTTGGCGCACAAGAATTGTACTCCAATAATTTCGTATCGAAATAATATTTTCTTCCAAAATCTAATATTCTCATGCTATTTTTAATAGGCTTAATCTTGTATGCACCAATTACACCGTGCAACTCAAGTTCATTTTTAAAAAGTTACACATATTATTATTGAAAAGTGTATCTTTAATGGTGTAACTTTTTAGAAATAATTTTTATAACTGTTCAATAATAAATTGTACAACTTTTTAAAAATGAACTTGAGTTGCAAGGTATAACTAGTGCACAAGAGACTTACTCTTTCGAATATTTTAATTGTGGAATGGAAGACGGACAATGATTTGGTAACCGATCATGCATAAATGGCAACTCTTTTTTCTTTCTATAGAAAAATCTTATCAAGTAGCTAGATAGGTTCAAATTAAAAGGGTGTCGTTCAATATTTGGTGGCTATTGTGACAAATATATTCGAAATGGTCAAACAATATTATATGGCATTTTAGTGACATGTGAATGTATAATAATATTACTTCAACTTGTGAGGATTCTGACAATATTGAAATTAAATGCTGGCTACATGCAATGTTGCTGAGGTAGATATCCACCTACACGACTCAACTAGCAGCTTTAAAAAGTTGTTATTACTATTATTATTATTATTTTCACTTGTTTGGGAAAACCTCTATTGCATTATTGCTAAGTATTCTAAGATTATATAGCTTTGTAGGGTTGGGTCCTATTCTCCCAAGTATACCGTGTTTTTAACGATGGGCTTGATGACTTCCATCAAACAACTTGTCCATTGTCTTCTTTTACATTGGATTCTATTAAAAATAAAAATAAAAATACCGTATTTTACTGATTATTAACCATTATATTAATGTATGTTTTCATTTCATATTTCATCCACAAGTTATAGAGATTTCACATCTTATAATTTGCATCTATGCGATTTTATATACTCCCTCTGTTCTATTATAAATTATTCGTTTTGTCATTTTTGTTTGTTTCACTATATGTTGTTCATTTACTTTTTTTAGAAAATATTATTTACTTTTTTATTATTATTTTCAATATTTTTTACACTTTTTTCCATCACATCACTTTTACCTTAATCCATGTGCCCAAAAACAACGAGCAACTTATATCGGGACGAGGGAGTATGTTTTTTTTTAAAATATATTTTTTAAATGAAATAATGACATATGAATTTATATGCGTATAATTATGTGAGTATATACATAGTTAATATTTTCTTTTAATATAGTGTATAAATTTATGTAAACATCCACGTAAAAAAATGTGTAAATTTTAGTGGAATAGAAATAGAGCAATGAAAAGGACATCACTTTAAAAAAAAAAAAAAAAAAAAAGGAGTGGGTAGCCAATGACTGCCCCGGGCTTTGTGTTGCAGAAGTCTGCTAACAGAAAGTTCTAAAATTCAAACAAATTACTCATTCCAAATTCAATTTTTCAATCTCAAAATGATACCCTTCCTTGAAGGAAACTTCCATCACTGATAATCTGACAATTTGAGATTATAGAACTCACACCACAACAAGTTTGAAGAAATGAATGAAAATAGAGAAAGAATACAAGATTTATAGTGACCCAATTAAATTGATCTTCATCAATTCATAAGTAAGGTTAATTACACTAAGAATTACAATGACTCACTTGAATAAAATGAATTCTAGCACTCCATCAAATCACACAAACTCTGGAATAAAAAAATGACTTTTTCAATCACTTTAAACCCTTATATCCTTGGTCACTATTAGCTTCAATAACATATAGCTATACAAGTTGATGAATTGTCACATTGACTTCCAGTTGCAACTAATTTTTTTGAGGGATTAAAGATTTATAAGTCTTATAAATTATCTTCATTTTGAGTTTGATCATTCTAATTACATATTTTGATATTGGTCCTATAAGTTTGAAAATATTTTGACTTTGGTCCTGTGAGTTTGCAAAAGGATCAAAATCAAAATATTTTTAAACTTACAGAACCAATATCAAAATATTTAATCCATATGGATCAAATTTTAAAAAAACTAATTCCTTTTTTTAACCAAAAACGTTCGGTCATTCAAAAGATATGTCTAATCAAAATCAGCTCCAGCAAACTATTTTTCAAAGTTAGTTATCAACCACATTTCCAAAGAAATTTAACTTGACATTTCATGCTTCGAAATCAGCTGATCTTAAGATCAACACTCATCTTTAATGTGATGATCCTCACTTAATTTTGAGGTTACACCTCTCATATTTTGTCAGAGAGTAACTCTCTCGTGCACCAAGTGCACAGTGCAACTCAAATGCATGCATTTTAAAAAAGTTATATCATTTATTACTGAAAAGTCACACATGCTATTATTAAAAATACACTTTTTAGTAATATTTCGTACGATTTTTAATAGTATTTTATATAACTTGTTAAAAATGCACTTGAGTTGTACAATGTATCTAGTGCATATAAGACTAAGATATTGTCAGAAGTTATTAGTTTATGTTTGGGATTAATATCAAAATCGTCCCATAACTTTTTCACTTTTTCGATTTGATCCCATAACTAAGCAATCTTTCAATTTAGTCCTATAACTATGTAATGTTTCAATTTAGTCTCATAACAATTCCAATCTAACTAAATTAGTCCTAAATCTCCGAAAATGACATAAACTGCGTCATTTTACTCACGTGTTGTGTGAGCCATTTCCGCTAGAAAATATAACACGTGACCGACACGTGAGTAAAACGACGTCATTTTATGCCATTTCCGGCGACTTGAGACTATTTTGGTAAAATTTGAATTGTTATGAAACTAAATTGAAACATTACATAATTATGAGGCTAAATTGAAATATTATATAGTTATGAGGCCAAAATGAAACAATCATGAAACGATTTTGGTAATTAATTTAGTTTATGTTTGGTTCAACTTAATTAAGATAATAAGTTTGAGTGTTTGAATTGTTTGAAGCGGTTTCAAAATAATTTACCCAAAGTTTTTTCCACAAAACTAGTCACTACTACAATTAGAGATGTTAAACGGGTTGGCCCTAACCCTACAGGGCTGCGGGCCTAAACGGTCCCGGGCCTTAGTGGTTCATCCTTAACGGGCTACTAATACTCGGGACCTAACCCTAACCCTAGCGGTCCGCGGGCTAAACGGGTCACTAACGAACTCGAGGTAAAAAAAATTAAAAAAATTAAATTTAATATAAAATACAACTAATGATTTAATAACTAAAGTTCACACATCCGTAAGTTCACAAATCCATAAAGTTTACACATCCATAAGTTCACACATTAATAACATAATCCAAAAAAATTCACACATCCATAAAATTCATACATTGATAAGTATCTAATTTATTTACTTATTTTCTATTTTTAATCTGTAGTTAATAATGAATTATTAATTAATAATTAATAATTAATAAATTAATTAACTAATTACAAGTTTAACTAATTTAATAAATCAGGCCACATCTAATTTATTAACTAATTTAATGAATCAGACCGCAACTAATTTATTATTTCGTTTTATTTGTGTAATGATGCCCCACAGTACACATAGGCCACACGGCCGCACCCACTTTTCAATTTAATAAATTTATATTATATATTAATTTAATTAAAAAAAATCAGGCTACCGGGCCAGCCCGAAAAACCTGCGGGCTAGCCCCTTTAGCCCGGGGGCTAACCGGTCCGGGCCAAAAAGACCCGATTTTATACTGGCCGTCATATGCTCGAACCTAACTCTGTAATTTTCAGGACTAAACGGGCCGGCCCACCGCCTCGCGGCCCGTTTAACATCTGTACCTAGTAGTAACTACAATGCCTAAAGTCGTACCCGTGGGCCAAGGCAAGGAACTTCTCCCACGAGTGGTCTAAAAATGGAGAAAAACGGATAAAAAAAAAAAACCAATTGGGTCGAAAAAAACTTACAAAGTCAAACTAGTCATGTCACCTTTCTTCCCCATTTCAGACGGAGTAATTTTAAGTTCACTTGACGACTTTAGTTGACCCTCACATGGCCGCCTTCTTCATGTAAAATATAATCACTGAATGCAATCAACACACAACACAACACAACTGATCCGAACAAATTAACCAACATGGGTTCCAAAGAGATTCCAGTTTTTCTTCTTCTTTTCATTATCAGCCTTCCTTTACTCTGTTTCAGCTTGGAAACAGACACCATTTCACAAAATCTCGTAATCAAAGATCCAGACACCATTGTATCCTCAAAAAATGTCTTCAAATTAGGATTCTTCACCCTTGAAAACACCTCCAACCGCTACCTGGGCGTCTTCTATACCGTTTCTGAAAAAACCGTGATCTGGATCGCCAACAGGGGAGCACCCCTCAAAGATTCTTCCAGCTCTGTGACCATATCCAGAGACGGCAATCTCGTGCTCATCAATGGCAGAAATCAAACCGTGTGGTCAACCAACGCCACCACTTCTCCCACTAACACCACTCTTCAGATTCTAAACACCGGAAACCTCCTCCTCCTCGACGCCGCAACAGGGGCCACAATATGGGAGTCCTTTTCGCAACCTTTGGATGTTTTCTTGCCCACTATGAAGATAATCGACAACAAAAGGACCGGGAAGAAGGTGGTTGTATCCTCGTGGAAAAATGCCTCCGACCCTCAACCCGGAAGCTTCACGGCGGGGCTTGAAGCCCTAAACATCCCACAGATCGTCATCTGGGAAAACGGCCGCCCTCACTGGCGGAGCGGACCGTGGAACGGTTTGATTCTAATCGGAGTACAGGATATGTATTCTCCGTACCTGGATGGGTTCAGTGTGGTGGACGATGGAGCTGGGGTTTCCTATTTCACGGCGCCGGAGGCGAAATTCCTGATGAAAATCGACCTGAATTCGTCGGGGACATTAGTGCAGAGACTGTGGGATGACCAGAGGCGGAGCTGGGATTCGGTGTGGATGGCTCCACAGAACGAATGTGATGTTTATGGCAAGTGTGGAGTGTTCGGCGCCTGCAATTCTAGGGAATCTCGCATTTGTTCTTGTTTGAGAGGGTTTGAGCCCGTTAATGGGGATGAATGGGATAGAGGGAATTGGGGCGGCGGTTGCCGGAGGAAAACTCAGTTGCAGTGTGATGGAGATGGATTTCTTAAGCTGCCGTTTGTGAAGGTTCCGGACTTTGCAGAGAGTTTTTCTTCTGCGCGGGTGGATGAGTGCAGGAGTAGATGTTTGGGGAATTGTTCCTGCATAGCTTATGCTCATGATGCTTCCATCGGCTGTATGCTTTGGAGAGGGAGTTTGATTGATATTCAGTACTTTGATCGCGTTGGCGTTGATCTTTACATTCGTTTATCAGCTTCAGAATTAGGTATTTTACTCGACGAACGAAGTTCGTATTTCCATGCTTTGATTGAACAACTGATCTTCCTTTTTTCCAGATAGCCACAAGGACAAAAAACTGTACATCATCATTCCAGTAGTTGTTGGTTTTGTATCCTTAGCCGTTTTGATGTTCATTGCTTGGTGTTGTATGGTGAAAAGAAAAGGTAAGTTTTGCCAATTGATTGGAAACTATAATTATGTTGGCATCAATCAATCTTATGTTGTACTTATTCTTGGTGAAATCAGGAAAGAGAGCGCAAGACAAAAAGATATTTGAAGCAGGGCAAACAGATTCAGCTGCGCTTGTACTCAAAGACGAATCGAAGAATGTTAATTTCGAAGAGGTGCCGTTGTTCACCTTTGAGGTTCTTGCAAATGCGACGGACCAGTTCAACAAAAACAATCTTCTTGGAAGGGGTGGTTTTGGTCCTGTTTACAAGGTAATATCTTCAATACTTATGCGCCAAATTTTGAGTCATAGAATTGGTAGAGCTGATAATTGCGGTTTATTTTGTTAGGGTTGTTTGGGAGATGGGAAAGAAATTGCTGTAAAGAGATTATCAGCGGCTTCCGGACAAGGAATGCAGGAGTTCATGAATGAAGTGGTAGTGATTTCCAAACTCCAACACAGGAATCTTGTCAAATTGTTGGGATGCTGTGTAGAAAGAGAAGAGAAGATGTTGATATATGAATATATGCCTAATAAAAGCTTGGATGTTTGTCTCTTTGGTCAGTTCAACATCTTAAGCCAAAATCTCCACCCCCTTAATGCAGTTCTAATTTTAGCATTTGTTATTGTGTGTAGATCTTGAACATCCATCACGAAATGTCTTGAATTGGACAAAACGTTCAAGTATTATTGAGGGCATTGGTCGGGGCCTCCTTTATCTTCATAGGGACTCCAGGCTTAGAATAATTCATCGAGACCTCAAGCCGAGTAATGTTTTACTTGATGAGGATTGGAACCCAAAAATCTCTGATTTTGGGATGGCTAGAATATTCGGGGGCAATGAGGACCATGGCAATACTGCAAGAGTTGTAGGAACATAGTAAGTAAATTTTGAATTCCGAGAACCATTTATAGTCTGATATTGATAATTGTTAACTAAATCGATGTCTTTGCAGTGGATATATGGCGCCAGAATACGCAATGGAAGGCAGATTCTCTGAAAAATCTGATGTCTATAGCTTCGGTGTGCTAATGCTGGAGATAGTAAATGGAAAAAAGAACACACATTATTACAACCAAGACTTGTCTTTGAGCCTTTTAGGATGTGTAAGATTGCATCTTTGAAATTCTTAGATCATTATTTGTTCATCAAAATCAGTTAGTCACTGTTATGATTGCTTCTTGAAATTTCAGGCCTGGAAATTTTGGAGTGAGGACAATGGTCTGGTCTTTGCAGATGAAAGCATAACAAGTTCAGATTTTCAGGCAGAGATTGTGAGATGCATTCAGATTGCCCTGTTGTGTGTCCAAGAATCGCCTAAAGATAGACCTACCATCGACACAGTTCTCTCAATGCTCAGCCGTGAAATTGTAGACTTGCCGCCGCCCCAACAACCTGTTTTTGCTGAGAAGTGGCATGGTTTGCCACCCGGTTCGACGCAACCTTCAAACCATGTTGGCCACTCTGTTAACGAGCTCACTGTCACTGAGCTCGATGGCCGATGATGTGGAATCTTATAAAAAATGATTTGCTTCTACGATGATCGTTTTGAGATGCAATTTTGATGGTTTTTTTTTTTATCTTTAATGTATACATGTTTTGTAAGAAGATCATGTCATCAGTAGAGAACTTAAATAAATAAATACTTGTACGTGCAATTATAGTTTATGCAATGAAACAATAAGGTAGAGCATAAAAGTTGATATGAGCACTTCCATTCACTCCTACAGCTAATGAATGGATGAGACATTTTCAATTAAATTTCAAATGACAAATTTTAGCCACTAAAAACGAAGAAATTTCGAGCATGTCTTTGGTTTCCCGGTGAGCTACTTAAGTATTTTTTATTACATTTAATAATAAGTAAAAAATTAGAAGGATTGGAAGCATTATAAAATAAAGGGTGGTCACTGTCCACTCACCAATCATCATGTTCTAAAATAAGCTTAAAATGGATTGCCCAACCACCGTGTGACCAAATTGTGCATGCATGCGCAATTAAATACTCACTCTATACATAATAAATACCCCTCCATCGTAGTTCCGGACACGTAAATTAAGAAAAGTAAATATGTGAGTGTAAAATTAAATAAAAAAAATATATTTTATTGACTTTTGTGAGTGTAAAAAGTTTCATTTCTAGGTGTGTGAAAGAAAAGTTGGGACGTCCAAATAAGAAAAGTGTGAAAGTAGTTTTGAGACGGAGGGAGTAATCCATATTATTTTATTTGTCCGTCCATAAAAAAAGTAAAAGTAATTAAAATTTTTTTTACACCCTTCAATATATATTTATTTATATTATTTATAATTAAACATTATATAAATATTTTAAAAATAATTTATTTTGTATTTGATTTAAATATAATTTTTTTTATTTTTTATATATTAGATCTACTTTTAATAATTATACTAAAAATAAAATAATAAGGTTAGATATTATAAATGATGGGATTAAAATATTGGATAAGACCAATCCCTATTGAATATTGTATAAACATATTGGAACTTGTAGAGGTAATATGGTGGGTTCCCTCTCGCTTTAAAGAAATAATCAGCGGCTTGCATAATAATTAATGACTATAAAACGTTGATTTTGTGTCATTTTCTTTATTTTTAAAATTATATATAATTGGTGAGTTTCTTATTCGGCAGCCCAATACTTCTTTAGTGGTGTGACTGTGACGGACGAGTCGTAAAGAAAAATGCTGCTGTCAAGTTTGAAAATTTGATAAGAACTGCACTTCAAGAAAAAAGAAAGAAAAACTACATATAAAATTATTTTGTGAATTTTCAATTTGAAAGTGATTTTATAGTGCAAATTTGTATTGGAAAAGAAAGAGATTTCTGCAAAATGTATTTATATCAATATTTTGAAAGATTTACATCAAAATATTAGACAAGGTTTTGATTCTACTTCTAGTAGATCTTTATCATAGTGGTATCCATCAAAAGACAGTGACATATTTAGCAAAATGGAATCCATATTATCAACCAAAGTAGGAGTCAAACATTGGTTTAATTAAGGGGCCCTCCATTACCAAATGGTTCAACTGCCCTATCAATTATCATGCACGAAGCAAAGATATACACATTTATTTAGTTTTTTTAATTGCCACTAGCTACTGGTTAAATACATATCTAATATTTTATTTAGGAAATGGTTGATATAATTGTAAGAAGTTAAAAAAGTATAAGAATGAAAAAACGTGTAAAAGAAAAGTCACATGAAATATATCAAAATTATAATAGATTCATTCCATACACACTATTATCATAAAAATTAGAGAATAAGGTGTACTCCAACCCTTGAAATAATACTCCCTCCGTCCACGAAAAATACGCTCAGATATTTGTACGTGGTTTAATGCAATATGTCAGAAGATATTACAGGATATTGTGAGGTCCCATATGAATAAAGAGAATATCTTTGGAAAATACATATGACGGACTTTCCAAAGATATACTCTTTATTCATATCGGACATTGCAATATCTCGTAATATCTTTCGACATATTGCATTAAACCACGTACAAATATCTGAACGTATTTTTCGTGGATGAAGGTAGTATCAAAGTAACAGTTTTTCAATCACTAACTTGAAGCTTGCTACAACAAAAACGGGGATTATGGACCCATTCTAGAAACGATAATTTATTTGCGAAATTCTCTTTTACCTATATCCAAGACCACACTTTTTCCTTAATCTCTAAAATCACTTTGCATAAATTTGGTTCCTTTTCATTGAAAATTCTTTCATTCCTGACGCTCCAAATTGTCAAATAATCGCCGCCCACAGAGTTGCCAAAATCCTTGGTGTACCGAGTAAATCCCCATGTTGAAGTAGATGTTGTGCCGGATCATAGTGGGGTACAATGCTGATTTTTGTCCGATCATAAATGTCATACCAAACTTTTTCAGAAAAATTGCAATTGAAGAATAAGTGTGAAATGCCTTCGTCCTCTTCACCACCCAAAGAACATTTTACCCCACTAGTTGCAGGCATTATGCCTCTTCTTTGCATCTCACATATGGTTGAAAGTCTCTTTCTCAGAACCTTCCAAACAATTGCTTGGATCCTTTTTGGTGCATAGCTTCTCCAGATATCTGAACATGCCTTAATCTCTGCTAGGGAAGGCAACGGGGCGGTTTATGACGGGTTTGACCTTTCCCAGGACCCGCCCCACCTTAATTTAGAATTGGACCAGCCCCGCCCGCCCCGTGAACCCGACGGGTTTTATCCGCTCCGACCCGTGTACCCGCCTATTTTTATTATACATATCAAATACATTACAAAAAATATCTTAAATTTTAAATATAACATCAATATATATTTGAATGATTTAAACAACAATAAATACACGAAATAGTTCATTTCAAATTTCAACATATTAAATCTAAATATTTAAAATCATAAATATATTGTTCAATGAAAATTAAAATGATAAAATCAATTTATGAACACTTGCACAACTTTTGTTCGTGACTTTATGAGCATATCTAATATAATATTTTAATATATATATATATATATATATATTTATTATTAGCCCCATTTTCATATATTTATTATACATATATAATATTATGTATTCATTTAATTATATATATTTAATATATATATACATATATTATATACGGGACGGGTTTGGGGTGGGTCCACCTAATACTAGGACCCTTCCCAAACCCGATGGGTTTTAAGTCAAATGGGTCCAAACCCGTCCCTCAACTTGTTTGACCGGATTTTTACTCGGCACGCACGGGGCAGATTCGTGATGGGTCCGGATTTAAACCCGTCACATTGTCATCCCTAATCTCTACTCCAGAAAACACTATATGACTTTAATTATCATTCTTCAACTTAAAAAATTTCCAACCAAACAATCCTTAATTTTTTTTAATGTGAGTTTTAATTCAACTAATAATATCCTTGAAACATTTTAAATAACATAACATGGAATTCTGCTTCTATACGAGGTTGTTACCTGATGATTTGGGAAATTTCCTTTGTTGAATTGAATAGTCTCCTGTTCAAAGTTCAAACATAAAAACTACATCTATCTTAAAAATATAATTCAACTTAAATGTTTTTTTTTTCTCATATTATACTTCAATTTTTTTAGGAGTAAATTTTTTGTGCACCAAATATAATTTACAATTAATTGTACTTTTAAAAAGTTATATTTACTATTATTGAAAATGTATATATATTATTATTGCAAAATTATTTTTAATATATTTTTCAATAATAATATGTGTGACTTTTTAATATAACTATTTAAATATATATTTAAATTGCACGGTACACTTGATACACGTGAAGCTAAAACTTCTTTTAAATGATATACTTGGTCTAAAATGCCCATAAATTAAAGGTATGTTAAGAAGTGTATAGATTGAATTTTATTGAATCAAGTATGATAATAATGTTTTTTTATTAATATGAAGTAACCGAGTTCAAACAGTCAGAAAGCTCACGCTGCCAAATCCTGTTCATAACTCTACCAAGAATAGCAGCACCTAGCCACCTACCACCCATGGGATAAAAAAAGAAATTAAGATATGGAGTGGTAAAATGACTTAACGAATTTTAGGAAATTCATACCATTTAAGAAATCTCTACGACTTAGGTTTTAATTGTCTCAAAATTAATTAACATGTAACAAGTCTAATGCGCGCCTTCTCATTTAAAAAAATGAGAAAAATTATAAAATAATTTACAAAATTAATACTAATTATAAATAAAGTCAGTAAATTTTTTTTTTTGTATATAAATATTATAAATTAATTTATAAATATAATAATTTTTTTAATCAATACAGAATACACCGAAATGTCCAAAACCTCAAAAACCCATTAGTTAAAGGAAAATATACTATTCCCAGTCGTCCTAATTTTTTTTTCTCATATTTTTTATTTTGGGATGTTCTAATATTTTTTTTACACTTTAAAAGGAAAATAATTTACACTAATAAAAATTAATATATTTTTTATATTTTATTATTTAATTTCAAATTAACATACTTTATAATTTTTTTAATTTGTGTGCTCAAATATTGTGGGATCTGGTAGTAAAAATACTCGTCTCTTCGTTTGTCGTTAGCGATTTCAAATTCAAGAGAGCATGCACGCGTATTCTTCCGGGTAACGAGTTCACGACACGTTTCGCTCAAGGATGGTGGTTCTCTTAGCTCCACATTACAATACATAGATGCAGCTCTCTAGCGGTTGTTTCCCACAAATTGATTTTCAGAGGCGAAATCGTTGCTTATGATTATGAAACGGCCTAACCCTTTTCCTCTGTTTACTGCCATCGTCGTCTTCTCTGTATGCCCCAGATTTTGCAGAGCACAAAACAACAGTGCACCCGGCAACCCGTGCGAAACTCACGGCCAGTGCGGGCCATTTGGGAGCTGCGATTCTCAAGATTCCCCAATTTGCACTTGTTTACAAGGCTTTTACCCTCGAAATAACCAGGAATGGAGTTCGCAGAATTGGACGAGTGGGTGTCTGAGGAGGGCCCCTTTGAGCTGTGGAGTAGGGAATAACGGCACAATTGGTGATGGGTTTCTGAAGCTTCAGATGATGAAGATGTCGGGCTACACGGGCCGGTGGTCGGGCCCGCAAAACCAGTGCGAAGGTCGATGCTTGGGGAATTGTTCGTGCCTAGCTTATGGGTATGACACTGGAATTGGATGTATATTCTGGGATGGGACCTTAATCGACATTCAGAAATTCCCGGGCGGGTCGGGCTCAGATATTTTTATCCGGGTCTCAAGCTCTGAACTTGGTAATTCTCTTTGGTTACTATCTGTTAACAACAAATAGATGTTTCTGATTTCTTGATTGTTGTGTCTAGGTTTATGTTTTTTACTTTTCACCCACACTTTGCATTTATGGTGATTGTCCGTTTGTTTCAGATCAAAATAAAGGCTCTAATATGAAGGTCGTTGTAATTCCGGTTGTTGTTGGCCTTTTGATCTTATCCATCTGCGCCTTTTTTGCTTGGAAATGGTTTGCTAAGCACAGAGGTGATAATTTTTACAGTATGTCGCTATATTTTGGTGATTATGTGCATCTTTCACTTAATATGCGTGTCCATGTCGATTAGGCAGAAAAATACCTGTTGAACTTGGAATATCAGAGGTATCTGGTTCAGTTGATACCTCTATTCAAGATACCTTAAATCAAGTTAATCTTGAAGAGCTACCGTTGTATAAATTTGAGGTACTTGTAAATGCCACCGATCAATTCTCCGAAGCTAACAAGCTTGGGACGGGCGGTTTTGGCCCTGTATACAAGGTAGCCTCTTGTGCATATGTCACTTGATTTCTTATTATGCCCGGCCAATATAAAGTACTGAAACTGCTGCAACTATAGGGAGTGTTGGCCAGTGGAAGAGAAATTGCAGTGAAGAGGCTTTCCCAGGCATCCAGACAAGGGATGCAAGAATTTATGAACGAGGTAGTGTTAATCTCTAAGCTCCAACACAGGAATCTTGTTAGACTACTTGGGTGCTGTGTAGAAAACAAAGAGACAATGCTGGTATATGAGTACATGCCGAATAAAAGCTTGGACTTTTACCTATTTGGTCAGTTCATGTTCTGTTATAATTAATCATGCTGAAGATTTGAATAAGAAAAATTCTTTTAGCGAACTCTGCATTAAGTTGATGTTAAATAAACTTTGCTCTCCTTTAGATTCATCACAAGAGGTCCTAGATTGGAGAAAGCGTGTCCACATCATTGAAGGCATTTGTCGTGGCCTTCTTTATCTACATAGAGATTCTAGATTGAAGATAATCCATCGAGACCTCAAGCCAAGCAACATATTGTTAGATAACGAGTGGAATCCCAAGATTTCAGACTTTGGCATGGCGAGAGTATTTGGAACCAAACAAGATCATGTCAGCACAGTTAGAGTTGTGGGAACATAGTAAGAATGCATGTTGATGACTTGTGAATTTATCTAAGTTGGGTGATTATTGCATATCAAATTAAATATGGCTAGCTAATTATTTTGATTTTCTTGCAGCGGATATATGGCTCCCGAGTATGCAATGGAAGGAAGATTTTCTGAAAGATCGGATGTATATAGCTTTGGGGTTCTAATACTAGAGATTGCTATTGGGAGAAGGAACACAAGCTTCTATCGTCAAGATGACTCTTTTAACCTTTTGGGACATGTAAGTCATTTTAAGTGAAGTTGTAATCTTGTTACACATAAATTTGCTTGCCTAATTAAATGTGTGATGCAAACTTTAGGTGTGGAAATTGTGGACGGAGGACAATATTGCAGCTTTGATAGATCCAAGGATATCAAGTTCAAGCTATCGGGCAGAGGTGTTGCGATGCATACATATTGGGTTATTGTGTGTTCAAGAGCTTCCTATAGACAGGCCATCTGTTTCGTCTGTGCTATCAATGCTGAGAAGTGAAATTATGGAGCTTCCGGAGCCAAAGCAATCGGCCTTTTCGATAAAATCGAGCAGCTGTAGTACAGGCACAAGTTCTTCTCAGCAGAACCAGAGTAGCTCCTCCTTGAATAATATTACCGTTTCCATGGTTGATGGTCGCTGATTAATACTTCACTATTTGTAAATGCAAGAAATGTAAAATAAGGCCTTAGATTTTCATTTTTTGCTGCCTTGACTAGTTTCCACTTTGATAGAGGCGGCCTCCATTATTTTACATCTTCTTGGGCCTACCACAGCCCATTTGATATATAGTATGGTTGAAAGGTCGACAGTTGACACTTTTTTTGAAAAAAAATAAAATAGATGAATAGTATATTAGTATTGAATAGCATTTAATTATGGAATGTATTGTAAATGATTATTTTATTCCTTAGGTATAAAACAGGTACAAAGTGTACAGTGGGTACCTTGTACGGGATAACAGTAAAATTTGAAACCACCGTGTGAGATTAATAGTGTCTTGTTTGGCGGATTTTGAACTGTTCTACATTAGTGGATTTATCTTATGGTGGGAGGGAGTAATTATTTATCTTAAAATTTAAATTTAATATTCCATCAGTTCCACTCTTCTTATTTGAATGTTCAAAACAAATTTGCAAAATATTAAAAAAAAATTAATTTGCGTGTACATTTATAAATTTATACACATATTTACCCATATGTCACTATTTTATATATAAAACTCATTTTTTTTAAAAAAAATATGTCATCCCACAGGATGTAAAATTCTTAAGAACGGAGAGAGTAAATATTTATTATATATTATTAAATTTTTTATAGGTTTTATTAGTCAAATACTTTATAAACTTATAAAATATTTAAAAATTATATCTTAATAAACTCTTACAATAAATTATAGTAGTTTGGTTCGTAAGATAAAAGTATCTTAATAAACAGCTATTGGTTTCAATTTTGAGTTTGGGCTAAAAATTTTGGCATTTCGAAACTGGGCTAGGATGCTGAATATTATGGGGCTATACACCGCATCTTTTAGGGCCCAGATTATTTGAACCAAACTTTTTGGGCCACCCTTACATTTTTTTCTAAAGCTAACACATGAAATGTCAATGGTACTTTTCACTTTTCATAAGTATTAGTATATACACCTCCCATTTCAAATCCGGGCTTTTTTTCTAAATATTGTAAAAAAAAATTTAATTTATCAATATATGGTGATTTTTTGGAGGTTTATCATTTTAAGCAAGGGCGCCAACAGAGACTGCGCCATTAAAAGAGAGTGCCACCCCCAACGGCGCCTTTTTGACTGAGCATTGGGCCCCACTGAAGGGCGCCCACTCCATTGGCGCCCTCTCCATTTCCATCCGACAAACACTGACATCATTCATTCCATCATCAAAACACCCCCTCCCCATTCCACTAATTATTATTTTTGTATGAATTAATAAATTTCTTTCTGCGAACTAATAATTTCTATCATATATTTAAGTTTTTTAATTAATTAAAATTTGATCATAAATTTCTATTTACGAACTAATAAATTTCTTTCTACGAACTAATATTTGTTTAGCATATTTTAATTTATTTGATTTTTTAAATTAACAAAATATTTTTCTATAACTTATTTGACCTAGTCTTTTTCTCTTAAGTTTCAATTATTATTTTGTTATTCAAATTATTATTAAACTTTATTTACATTAATCACTTTATCACAGGGATGAAAAAGGATTGGGTTTTAAAATAATTTAATTTACAATTTAAAGGGTAATTTCTTTTACGTACATGAGTGGGTAGTTATATATATATATTATATATAAATTATATTTTATATTTAGATTTAGACTTTTAAATTCAATTATAAAATAATTTTTAATTTGACGAAGCATGGATTGAGAAATTAAAATTTTGAATTAATTGTATTTTATTAGGGGAAGTTAATGATCCAAACAAACTGGCTATTTTTTAGGAGTTTATATTGAAAAGTTCTAGTTGATATTCTTTTATAATAATATTATTTATTTTACTAATTAATATTGCTTGAAAATCAATTGCATCGTATACATTAACTGAAAGATATTAATTATTTGTCTAAATTATATTACTGGAGAACTAGTAACCTATTTTTTATTCATCTCCTAATTAGGCTACTCATATAATAATTAGGTTGAAATTATATACCCCTCTAGATACACACTCTTTTTAATATATACATTATATTTTTACTAAAAAATGCTAAACAAATAAATAATTTGTAGTGATTGTTTCGAACAAAATATACTTAACTAAAAAGCATTTGAAAATAGGCTATATATATATATATTACAAGCTCAACTTTGATTTTGTATGAATTAATTAAAAAACTTAAATATATAATAGAAATTATTAGTTCGTAGAAGGAAATTTATTAATTCATACAAAAATAATAATTAGTGGAGTAGGGAGGGGGGTGTTTTGATGCTGAAATGAATGATGTCAGGGTTTGTCGGATGGAAATGGAGAGGGCGCCAATGGAGTGGGCGCCCTTCAGTGGGGCCCAATGCTCAGTCAAAAGGGCGCCGTTGGGGGGTGGCGCTCCCTTTTAAGGGCGCCGTCTCCGTCGGCGCCCTTGCTTAAAATGATAAACCTCCAAAAAATCACCACATATTGATAAATCAATTTTTTTTTTACAATATTTAGAAAAAAAAGCCTTCAAATCCAGAACATTAATGTGATGAACCCAAAAAAATAATAAACTTGAATCTCAACCAAAATTTGAACAAACGACAATCATTTCAACTTTCTCCTCCCCAAATACACATGAACTACATTTAATTAAAAGTTGAATAAGATAATATTTGTTGTTAATATGATGTTTATCATGCATATTATTGTAATTTGGATGAATAATATGTGGGATAATTTTTTTGTGTAAAAGTTGTTTCGGGTGTGTTTTATTTTTCGGCAATCTTAAATTTTTGGATCCATTTTCTAAAAATAAGTCAGTATTTAAAAAAAAAACTTGTACTTAATTAGTTCATCAAAATTATGCAAATGCTCGAGCACAAGCTTTAATAAAATTAGATAGAATAGATAAAATACATAGATAAATAAAGAGACCTAGAATATATTGTGGTTTTTTTTAGACTAAAATGATTATTTGTGAGTAAAATGGAACAATAATTTAAATAACAAAGTGATAGTTAGATCGTGAAAAAAAAAGTAAAATTTGACTTTCTAGGTATATACACACATTTAGTTGAGGTCCAATTAAAGAAAATAGACACACTTTTGGTGGTCTGAAAAAGAATAAGTTTTTAGTAAAATTGAACGTATATGTTAAATATTTTATTGATAGTTGGACGGTGAGAATAAAATAATTATTGACTAACTTAAACATAGCACACATTTGGTTGATGTTCAAATTAAAAAAGCAGACATCCTTTCCATGGATGAAAAGAGTAAGATTTTCCTCATTTTTAGTAAAACACACCAGCCCAAGTAAAAATATAAAATACCTTAAGGCTCCGTTTGGATGAATAGATTTAAAATTCGTGGATTTTACACACAAATAATCACCCAGTTCAAATAAATTAGGTGAATTTACAAATATTTAGATTTGAGTTTATATTCAAAATGAAGGAATTTTAAATTCTCATCAGAACCATATCAATAAATCTCTTTCTTTACTCTTTCCATCTTTATATTTCATCTACTTTTTCCATTCTCTCCCATATCTTTACAATTCGTGATTTGAAATATATGCCTTCTTACATGTTTTTTTAAAAAATCTATTCATTTTAAATCCATCCATCCGAATGGAGCTAAAGTGAATATTGTGACCCTAACCGCAAAAATGAGGATTATTTTTCGTTTTTCTAAATCTATTGACACGACCAAACTTATCACACACAAACATACGACCAGTTTAAATAAAACTCGACCTAAAATTCGGCTATAATTTTTTTAATTTCGACATAACACCATATCAAACCCAATAACCTTTTTACATTCACAAGAGTAGTTTCGAACCACACAAGCAAACTACTCCACCTCCAAAACCATACAACATAATACTATACAAGTTTAAAACAGACACAATATACAACAACAGAAGCAAATTAAGCCACGGTCCTGCCCACATGTCGTCATCTATGTACACCGCAACTCAAAAAGCCTGCAAAAGCACAGCAGCTACTCCAGTTTCATCACCAGGTCACATATCATCAGGGTTACCTACAATGCATAAACTACGTGAGATTTATAAATCTCAGTAAGCAGAAATTATGCATGATGTGAAGTTTCACTCAAATATCCTTCCCATGCACAATGCACTCTCATTTAAAAACATCAATTTATTTCTGAAATACTTATTAAGGGCCCCCGACACACTGTTATGCACCGGCACGAGCACACAGCTCCAATAAATGTATATATAATCAAATGGCCACTATAAGTATGACCCGACGTGAGGACCACCCTCCTGTGGCCCAACAAGGATCCCCCCATCTCGCCCCTTATGTCCACCAGAAAGTATCCCTCCCCTTCAAATCACATGGTGAAGATCATTCCCCAACGGCCTAGCGAGGTCCATCACCAAACTTGACCCCCCATCCGTTCAAAGGTCCCCTCTATAACATAAACACACCATAGATATAGACGTTACCCCACGCTAGGTAGCCTACGCTAGGTTTCCCTAGGTCGCTCCTTCCCAGGTCGCCCCTTCCGCCCTCGATGCATAATTAGTGCCCAATCACACCAAGTTTGAAAACTTTCACATGTTAATGCATGATATGCATGATGCTCGTGCAATCAATATCACTTAACAAAATTCACAGATTATTGAACTCACAGGTTCAATCCACATCAACTAGGGAGCTCACAGACTCCTTTTACACATCATATATAGCTCACAGGCTCATTCCATATAACACGGAATATAAATCACATATTATAATCCACATATTATCACTTAAACATAAATAATTCATAAAATAATATATTTATGCATCGTAGTTGCAAATGAATTTCTACTTACCTCTAATCCATAGAGTATCGACAACTCATATCTTTAAACCACTTTATCGCAATCCACTAGTGAATCCAACATGAGTAAACTATAAATACCATTTTAAATAATTAATAAATTAAATTATCAATAGCTCTAAATACTTCGATTTTACCTCGAATTGAAATTTAATACATACAATTTCCCTAGTAAACGTTTCTTTAGCTGCTTTGTAATTATATTAATCAAATTTCATTCTCAATAGTTATTGCTATTATTATATTAAATCAAAGAAATTTAACTAACTAATTAAAATCTAAGAACCAAAATAATATGCTTGTAAGAAAATTACCTAATTCTCAACTTCTCTGGTGCGTGCCTCTTTTTTTTTCTTTTTTTTTTCTTCCTTTTCCTTTTCGCCATCTCACCCGCGACCCTACTCTCTCTCGCCTATCTTCTGCTATGACTAACGTTTGGGGTATATGTGAAATAGGGTGGAGTTTGGGTTATAATCCCAACTCCACCGCCTTATTATTTTTTATTATTATTATTAATTTATTATTAAACTAACTTACTAAGTAAGCTAAAAACCTACCACCTGTTATACCTATATATGCATATATGCTTAGTGACTAAGTATGTACCGCCTAAAAGCATAACCCATATATATATATATATATATTTATATTTATATTAATAATATAATATATTATATATAATTTATTTAATTATTTTATTTCATTACTATAATTAATCCTCAAATAATCTACACTTAATTTACACTATACAACACATTTATTCCACTAAAGTCTCAAATAAAATAAACAAGAACTTTCTCATTAATAAACAAATAAAAATATATATCAATTCAATAAATAATTTAACATTCAAAAGTAAAACAATTAACACAATATCTCAAATAACATATGAGTAATATGATAATGTACTCAAATAGTAAATAACATGATAATAATTAAAGTTCACATCCTTCAATACTATTGTCTCAATAATTAATCTAATAAATAAACATATTTGCATAAATAATATAAAAGAACTAGTGTAACGATTTCATTTTTAATATTTGTAAATCAATAATTATTTCAATAAAATTTAAATAAATTATACTTGACTTCTTCATTACTAGACATGTAGAAGCATACAAATAATTCAAATTTTAAAATAAGATAGATAACACAAAATTACAAATAACACATGAATGAAATAAAATGCCCTCAAATAATAAATAACATAATAATAATAATTAAAGTGCACCTAACGCATGAAATTAATATTTTCAAGCAGTTATAAATTAACTCATAAATAATTTAAATGCACACAAAGCATGAAATATATTGACCAATAAGTAGTGAGAAGCTCGGGTATCACATCTATCGACAATAGAAAATGAATAACACGCAAGAAATTCATCTTTTATTTTTATATTAAAATATTAATTATACAAGAGAGTATCTTGTCCATAAATCTTACTCCATGTAAGATATGTCTATTATATATTAAAAGACAAAATAACTCAACATATTCCTCGGTATTCCGTATTTCTAGGGTGTACGGATTCTTCTAAAATGGTCATGATACAATATCCGATTCGCATGCACCTCCTAAATAGGGTGAGATTTTTGAAAATGTATATCCGATTCTCCACGTGATGCGATTAATGGATACTCGAATCTGCCTCGCGAATCCTACTTGTTATTTATTAAATATATTTATTCAATTAATTTTTACTATTCTATAACTTAAATTGACAATATGACCCTTACTTTAGATAAAATTCACTATTACAATATATGTAAAGGACTAATAAAATTTAAATTAATAATTTATTATTTAATTATATTAAATCATTCAATATACTTAAGCTTTTGGTTAAAAAATATGAATTTTGTATATTTTTAAAAAATATATAAAATTTTCACCAGTTATATATAATGAAATATTAATAAGTAGATGTATTCTTAATAAATTGCATCCAAATTTTTTAAAAAATTTGGATTCTTGTATCCGTATCGTATTGCTCTCCTCCCCGCATTTGTGCAACATAGGTTGACATCTTATTATTATTCTATTCAATTTTTTATTCAATTTTTATATCATTAGATAATCTCACGCAAATATTATTCAAATTATTATATCATAGCGATCTAACAAGACTACAAGGCACAACCCACAAATTCCACCCAATGATCCAAACTAAAAAGTAAGCCATAAATATATACTGCTGTGAATTAAATATGTAATGTACACATAAAAAAAAGAATCACAATAATTTTTCTACTTAAATTGGTGAAACATGACTGTGGCGTGATTCATTAGATGAGGGCTCAATCTGAACATCAAAACGCAGAATTCAAAGAGATCCACGCATCCGTCGCCGTCCAAATCTCCTTCACTCAGCATACACCGCAGCATCTCCTCATCGACGGCGGCACCCAGAACAGCGCAATTCGTCCTCAAGCTCTCCATTGTGATAACTCTCTTCTCACGATCCATCAGCACTCCAAAGCCTTTGCACAGCTCATCCATGAATCCGTCGCCCCCCAATTTCTCGATCATCGCCGGAAAATAATCCTCAAACACCACGCCATTATCGGATTTACCCATTATTTGTTTCTCCGATCGTAAAAAATGTGAGAGTGTGCAATGGGATATTTATAATGAAAGGGAAAGGGGAAGGCATTAATTGTGTGAAGGACGAAATTTCGTGAGGAAAGAGATGTGAAATTACTGTTCAGACTACTGGATTCCGTTGGATTGGCGCCGGCATTAATATTATTATTAATTCTTCATTCATATTTGAGTTATGTTGTTCCTAGAAGCTGCGCGGAAACGTACTCACGAATCTGCCCTAATCTATCGTGCCTACCATTTTCTGTTTTCTCTCACCAATATTAATTGAATTGACAAATATTTACATTGCAGGGATATATAATATGCGACGGGTGTACGATGCACTTAATCGAAGTTGTTCATATTAAAAAAATAAATTATTTTTATTGAAAAACTTATACTGTTAATGTGTAAAATTTTCAATGTTTTTGACTTTTACTTTCAGTTTTTCAATTGTTGAGCGAATAAACCGTATCTCTAATATTCGAAACTTATTCTTACATTCACTTTGGTTCTGTCATGTATAATACCACTAGAGTGTGTCAATTGAATTTACACTAAGTACCTTCATTTTTAACTCATTTTAGCTAGGCATGCAAATTTGACCTTGCTTCAATTGAAATGTATCAATAACAGTTTATAAAATATATAATATTAATATATGATAGGAATCAAATAATCTATAGTAATTTTCAATGCCTGGTTTTTTGCACATGAATATTTCCCAAGGAGATAAATTTTAAAACTTCAACTCTTCAAGAAAATTTGGCCCAACCCTGATTTTCCACGTTATTTCGTAACTCTCTCTTTTCTTCTTCTTCTTCTTAATGTTTACATTTATTATATTGTATTTTTGGATACTTTGCCTTCGTGACAGTTTATATCCTAATTAATATCATTATTAAATTTCCATTTTGACACATTAGCCAAGTTTCTCTCTCTCTTTTTAAGAGTCGTATTCTAAAAGTTTCAGAATTGAATGAATGTTGGGCCAATTGAATATTGAGTAAAGAAATCTGGATTAGCTCATGCACGTACGCAAGGTGTAGCCTTTCTTAATTAAGTTCAATGTAATATTGTTGGGCTTGGCCCGAAGAGAACCATCGTCTGTTCGATTGGTCCAGCCCTATATGACTTAGAAACAGATTGGCCCTAGTCAAATTGGAGAATATACTAAGGCCTAAGCGAATGAATACATTATTTTCTGTTTAGATTTCTTTTTTTGAAAATTTTCACTTTTTCAAAATTTTTTTTGGACATAGTAAATTTTTTTTTTCTTTCCAAAATTTGAAAATTTTCAAAAAGAAAATGATCGAAAAATCAACCAAATTGGCTAGTGCAAATAGCCAAACATATTTTTATCAATCTCAGCCCATTTATAAGATCAAAATTAGCCCTTTCTTATTAGTATTTAGATAAGTGTGAATGAAACAACCAACTAACAAGCAGAAATAATTACTTTCTCAAGGAAAAAAAGAAGCAAGTAAATGTTGACAAAGTCACCTGGACTTAGATTCGATCCATCAACCATTCATGTCAATTCATGAGATGTAATTTTCTTTTCACTTGTCATTTATCTCCTTCCACGTACACTGCATAATCACAGATACCATCTCAAAATTCAAAATAGATAATGATGCATCCGTCCCAGAAAAATCTACACTCAAATTAATTATGAACGAACATATATATATAATTCTGCGAATATACAGGAATATTAATATAATATTGTATAAATTTGTGTGAAATATTAGATACGCAAGTTTTGTTTAAATCTCACATTGACTGATGACATGACTCTATGTTGTGGAAATTAGCACTATACTAAATGCCATATTGTCTGACCAAAGACTTTTTTCAAGAATAGAACCCTCTAACCTTAGTTTACGATTACTCTCCAATTGGCTAGCTTCATCAGTGGCTCCCACAAATGCAGAAATTTGATGTACACATTTTTCTCAATCAGTTCGATGGCGGTCTCTTTGAAGTTTGATCTTCTCATGTTTATATTTTCCCTCACCCTCACCCTCACCCTCACCCTCACCCTCCTAAATATAACACTGCCCACCTATAAATAATGCAACACTACCCCATTAGCTCATTCATTTCACAAAACCCTGTCACTGAATAATGAATCCAAAAATCGATCGACTCATAATCTCTGTCATATTCCTCTGTTTTCAATGCTCTAGCTTAGAAATAGACACCATTTCATCCAGTTCAATCATCAGAGATCCAGACACCATAGTGTCCCAAAAACAGGTCTTCAAACTCGGATTCTTCACCCCTGCAAACACCACCACCACCACCACCAACCGCTACCTCGGCGTCTTCTACGCCTTCTCCCAAGAAACCGTCGTATGGGTCGCCAACAGGGACTCACCCCTCACCGATTCATCCAGCACCGCAACAATATCCAGGGACGGCAACCTCGTACTCATCAATTCAAGAAACCAAACCATCTGGTCGACCAATGCCACCACCTCTGCAACGAACACCACTCTTCAGATTCAAGACTCCGGAAATCTCATCCTCCGCGACAATTCAACAGGGGCCACACTGTGGGAGTCCTTTTCACATCCCACAGACGTCTTCCTGCCGAGTATGAGGCTGAGCCACAACATAAGGACAGGCAAGAAGGTGACTCTGTCGTCATGGAAAAGCCCAACAGACCCTGCAGTGGGAAGATTCACTTCCGGGATCGACACGGACGCCGCGGATATCTCGCAGACTTCCATCCTGTTATTAGATGGCCGGAAGCACTGGAGGAGTGGGCCGTGGAACGGGCAGATATTCATCGGTGTGCAGGACATGTATGCTGCGAGCTCCGATGGGCTTATGGGTGTGCAAAATGATAGTGATGGCACTTTCTATTACACAGTGCCTCCACGAAGCTTCTATTCTAAGTTGACTCTGAATTCTTCAGGGACGGTGGAGGAGACGATATGGAGTGATGTGAGCAAGACATGGGATTCGGCTTACACGGCTCCTAAGACCACTTGTGATCTTTATGGAAGGTGTGGGCCGTTTGGGAGCTGTGATAATCGGGATTCACCTATTTGTTCTTGTTTGAGAGGGTTTGAACCCGCGAATGTGGAGGAATGGGGGAGGGGGAATTGGAGTAGTGGTTGTCGAAGAAGGAATCAGCTTCGGTGTGGTAATGGAGGAGATGGAGATGGAGATGGATTTTGGAAGCTGCAGTTTGCGAAGGTTCCGGATTTTGCTGAGCCTTTCTCTTCTAGGAATGAGGATGAATGCAGGAGGAGATGCTTGGGGAATTGTTCTTGCTTAGCTTATGCTCATGAGGCTAACATAGGTTGTATGCTTTGGAGTGGTACTTTGATTGATGTTCAGAAGTTCAATGGTGTTGGGGTTGATCTTTACATTCGTCTCCCCGCCTCAGAATTGGGTACTTTTTCTGAAATTGAACAAAATCATCTGTTTTACCTAACTAAAACATCATGTTGGCTTATGGCGCTTTTTCTCCTTTGTACATCAGATAGCAAGAAGGACAAGAAGCTGTATATCATAATTCCTGTAGTTGTGGGTTTTGTTTGCATGTCCATATTGATCTTCGTTGCTTGGTTGTTCATGGCAAAGAGAAAAGGTGAGATTGGCCCATGGACCTACTTATTACTTGAATATAAGTCGACTCATCTTAATTCTTATGTTATGCACATTCTTTTTGATCAGAGGACAAAGCAGAAGACAATATTAGTGTTGAAGCAGGGCAAAAGTTTTCATCAGATTCAAAGGTAGTTGTGCTGAAAGATGAATTCAAGAAGGTTGAGATTGAGGAGTTGCCAGTTTTCACTTTCGAGACGCTTGCAAATGCAACGGACAAATTCCATGAAAAGAATCTTCTAGGGAGGGGTGGTTTTGGTCCCGTTTACAAGGTATAGTCTTCCATCTTCAATTTGTTGCATTCAATTTTAGAAGTTTGAGCTAGAAGATAAAATTTCACTTTTTGGGTAGGGGAATTTGGAAAATGGGAAAGAAATTGCTGTGAAGAGGCTTTCAGCGGCTTCAGGACAAGGAATGGAAGAGTTCATGAATGAAGTGACTGTGATATCTAAACTCCAACATAGGAATCTTGTCAAATTGTTGGGATGCTGTGCAGAGAAAGAAGAGAAGATGCTGATATATGAATACATGCCTAATAAAAGCTTGGATGTTTGTCTATTTGGTTAGTGTAACATCAGATTTCTTTCTATCTTGTAGCCAAGTTTTAATTTCTCACATAAGATTTTCATTTTTGCAGATCCTTCACATCCATCTCAGAAGTTTTTAGATTGGACGAGACGTTTTAGTATTATTGAGGGCATTGGAAGAGGCCTCCTATATCTTCACAGGGACTCTAGACTTAGAATAATTCATCGAGACCTTAAGCCAAGTAATGTGCTGCTTGATGATGAATGGCAGCCAAAAATCTCCGACTTTGGTATGGCTAGAATATTCGGAGGCAACCAGGATCATGGCAATACTGCAAGAGTTGTTGGAACATAGTAAATGAATCGCGAATAGAAACTTGATCACATTCATTTCCTATCATAGTATATATGTTAAGCTAATATGTTGATGATTTTGCAGTGGATACATGGCGCCTGAGTACGCAATGGAAGGCAGATTTTCTGAAAAATCGGATGTCTATAGCTTCGGAGTGCTCATGCTGGAGATAGTGAAAGGAGAAAAGAACATACATTATTACAACAAGGAATGGTCTTTGGGCCTTTTAGGATGTGTAAGCCCTTTCTCATTATTATTTTTTAAATAATTTCCAGCTTTATTTCTTTCATCAGAAACAACATCTAATGGCAACATCAAACTTCAGGCCTGGAAATTGTGGAGTGAAGATAACGGTGTGGCCTTCGCAGACGAAAGGATAGCAAGTTCAAACTTGGAAACAAATATCGTTAGATGCATTCAGATAGCTTTGCTGTGTGTTCAAGAATATCCCAAGGATAGACCTACTATTCAGACAGTTCTTTCAATGCTGAGCTGCGAAATCGTTGACCTGCCAGCACCGGGGCAGCCGATCTTTGCCCTGAAGTGGAACGGCTTGACCGCTGGATCGATGCAATCTTTGAACCAAGTCGGATACTCCGTTAATGAACTCACTGTGACGGTGCTTGATGGCCGTTGAGATGGAACCTTGGATGTCAATTAAAATGATATTTTGATGTTCTTATACTTCTTCTTTCCATGTTGGCATTTGTTAGGTATAATCTATAATCATCTAGTTTTGTTAGATATGTGAAGAGTTTTGATATCCATCTTTGAAATATGTGTGTAAATTTGAATGCAGTAGAAACTAGTTGGAATCAGTGAATAATTTGCTGTGTTTCTGATGTCCCTCTTGAAACCAAACTGCTAAGAAAATATATTGGACGAAATCATTTTTTTTATGTAAAAAAATATTAATTCATGTAAAGTATTTTTCTTGTTTTTTATGTTATGAATGTATTTGATGTACATAAATTATTATTCATTCAAAAAATTAGAGTCAACCAAGTCAAATGTAAGAATTGTCAAAGTTTTTGCGTTTTGTTTGAGACACCTGGGCGAGGAAGTCTACTTGCACTTAATATCCTATCATATTTTAATTTTGTTCATAATTCCAAATCAACATCAAACTGAGCTGATGAGCCCCGAAATCCGTGACCATTATTAATTTGTGAAACAAAGTCTTTTTCGAAAAGAAATAGAATTAATGACAAGATTTTTTTCAATGAAGGTCATTTTCAGAATTACTTTCCAGTGAAATTTGAAACAAATACTATTGCGCCAATTGTCATATTCTTTAGTTTTTTTTTTAAATTCGCTCATATTCTGAGGATATTTCGGGTAATTTTTCAGCAATCTACACACCGGCCAGTTTCACACTGAAGGCTCGACTAACAGCAACGGTCCTTTGACGCGATCAACAAACAATTTATATTTTCACAAGAAAAGAAAAAAAAAAAAATGCTCTTGCATCATCAATACCGTATATCATCCGGGGTCCCGATGTGCCGTGTAAACGACTGTTTCAAACTATATATATGTACTTCCTTGGGGGATTACGCCGGCAATCATGGTTTGGGATATAGGACTGAGCTTTCATCCTCTGTTTTCTGCAATTGTTCTGTTTTCACTGTTGCCCACACTATGCAGAGCACAAGGAAACCCTTGCGAGACTTACGGAATTTGTGGGCAATTCGGGGTCTGCAACCGCCAAGAATCCCCCATTTGCAGCTGTTTGCAAGGGTTTCAGCCTCGGAATAACCAAGAATGGAATTCCGGCAACTGGTCCGGCGGATGTGAGAGGAGGGTCCCCCTGAGTTGTGAAGCTGGAAATAACAGGACATCTGATGGGTTTCTGAAGCTCACGATGATGAAGCTTGCCAACTATTCGGACATGTGGCCCGGCCCCCAAACTCAGTGTGGAGACCGATGCTTCAGGAACTGTTCTTGCCTCGCATATGGCTATGACTTCAATGTCGGCTGTGTATTCTGGAATCGGCCCTTGATCGACGTCCAGAGTTTTCCGGCCGGCGCTGCGTCTGATCTCAATATTCGCGTGTCAAGTTCTGAATTAGGTGATTTTTGTTTTCTATTTCCTTTCTTGACTATTTGTTTATGTAAAGATTATGAAATCACAGTGTATTTTGGTGATGATATTCTCATCAATCAAATCCTCTCAATTATCTCTATCAGTTTATCTGTTGGGACCAAATCAATAGATGTTTCTGTTTTCTTGATCCTTTGTATTTGGATTGTTGTGCACAATTTCGCAGAAAAAAAGAAAGGCTCAAAGAAGATCATAGTGGTTCTGGTGGTGGTTGGCTTGTTTATCTTATCCATCTCCACATATTTTTGTTGGAAATGGATTAGGAAGCACAGAGGTACGACAACTCTTACAATTAGTCAAAGTCACTTGAATCTAGAAAAATATGAGCAGCTTTTTACTTGGTTATGTTTTTACTTTGAATTAGGCACAGAAACAACCATTGAACTTACAGAAACAGGCTCTGGTTCACTTGATAATTCTCGTCAAGATGCATTAAGTCGAGTTAAACTCGAAGAGTTGCCATTAATAAAATTTGAGATTCTTGCAAATGCAACAAACAATTTCTCCGAAGCTAACAAGCTTGGGAAGGGTGGTTTTGGCCCCGTTTATAAGGTGACCTCCGGTGCTTGTTCATCTCATTTGGATCGTATATACTGTACAATGCTTGATCAGTATCACGTGCTGAAACTTCTCTAACTCTAGGGAGAATTGGCGGATGGACGAGAAATTGCTGTCAAGAGACTTGCGGAGGCATCCAGACAAGGGATGCAAGAATTTGTGAACGAAGTGGTGCTAATTTCTAAACTCCAACACAGGAATCTTGTTAAGCTACTTGGGTTCTGCATTGAGAATAATGAGACGATGTTGATATATGAATACATGCCTCGTAAAAGCTTGGACTTTTACCTATTTGGTAAGTTCATCATCTACTATATATATTTTGGTGGGCATATATTGTGCTTCAGTTGGACTCGAATATGACATAGATTTTGCCTTCCTCTGTTAAATCATGCCTAGATCAAACACAAGTAATCTTAGATTGGAGAAAGCGTTTCAACATCATAGAAGGCATTTGTCGGGGCCTCCTTTATCTTCACAGGGATTCTAGATTAAAGATAATCCATAGAGACCTCAAGCCAAGCAACATATTGCTGGATAATGATTGGAATGCAAAGATTTCAGACTTTGGCACGGCTAGAATATTCGGGACCAAGCAAGATCATGTTAGCACCGCAAGAGTGGTGGGGACATAGTAAGTATATCCAATTACAACATACATTTATCTACATTAGATGATCCAATGCATATAAAATTGAAGATGGCTAGCTTCTTTGGTTTTATTGCAGTGGATATTTAGCTCCCGAGTATGCAATGGAAGGAAGGTTTTCAGAAAAATCAGATGTTTTTAGCCTTGGAGTTCTAATAATAGAGATTGCAATCGGGAGAAGGAATACGGGCTTCTATGATCAAGACGACTCTCTGAACCTTTTAGGACATGTAAGTAAAACTTACAGTGGCCTTAGCTTGATAATATGATCTCCAACAACAATATGAACCAATTGCATCCATCCATTTACTAGAGATAGTCCTTTTGAAATGGTTTTGGGAATTCAGGTAAGGAAATTGTGGGCTGAGGGCAATGTCGTAACTTTGATAGATCGAAGAATATCAAGCTCAAGCTGTCGGGGAGAGGTGTTGAGGTGCATACATATCGGGTTATTGTGTGTTCAAGAGCTTCCCAATGACAGGCCATTTGTTTCAACTGTACTTTCAATGTTAAGCAGTGAGATCAGAGAGCTTCCAGAGCCGAAGGAATCGGCGTTTACTATAACACCGAGCCGTCCCGACGTAGGTACGAGTTCTTCTCAACAGAGCAATTTGTCTATAAATAATCTTACTATCACCAACATTGATGGTCGCTGATACTATTCTTTATGGAGTATGTATTATATGAAAATAATTTATGATACCTACTACTTTTCAGTTTCATCAATTGCTTTATAATTTTTAGTGTTTTTTATTAAATATTTAATACTCTTGTTTAAATACTTAATATTTTTTAAAGAATTCTAAAATTTGCTATTTTACATTATTATATTATATTTTTATATTAAATATGAGTAGTACGAAAAATTAAAAATATTTTTGTTAATATTTATTAACAATAGTATGATACTACTGAATTTTTGTATAATATTAAATATTTGATTAAGCGTATTAAAAATCTCTAAATACTACCCCCTCCGTCCCGGAGCAACTTGCAAGGGGTGGAGGGCACACAAATTAAGGAAAAAAAGGAATAAAGTAAAAAAAATAGTGTTTTGAGGGTTAATTTGGTAAAATTTTATGTAAAAAGTAAAGAAGTTAGTTGGATTGAGTGTAATGTGGGCCCAAAAAGTGAAAAAGTAGTGGCATTTTGTGTAAATATGTAGATATTGTGAGGGTGAAGTTTATAAAAAGGTTTCCATTTTTGGCCTTGCAAGTTCCTCTGGGACGTCCCGAAAAGGAAAACCTGCAAGTTCCTCTGGGACGGAGGGAGTAAATATTAAAAATCTTTGTACAGAACTTTGCATTCTTTTTTTTCATGTTTAAATGATTAATCACCTAATTGTGGTAATTTGTAAATGGGCCCGACTATATTTCCCTTTATATTAGTGCTTTCATAATCGGACCGGTAATTAAATCGGACAGAGCAACAGTTGCCGGTTCAACCGATCCAACCAGTTAGATCAGCAGTCTAACCGTTAAAATAATTCGGTCTATTTTTTTTTTATTATATATATTACATTAGAAAAATAGAATAAGTTACATATTCTCATATAAAATTTTATATTGAAATAAGCACAATAAAATCATAGGCAATCAAAATACTCAAAATAACTCAAGTTATAATATCAGATTGTAATTAATGACATGTTTCCTAAATCATGCATAGTAAAGTTTCAATTTAAAATATTACTATGAAAATTTAAAATATATAAATTATAGAATAAATTAATTTTGGGATTGTGACGTGTCTCAAGATTTAATTTAATAAAAAAAATTAAAATATAAAAATAGGTTGGTCTAACCGATTTTTTTTCGATTTTGGCCGATTTAATGACATTAGAAAAAAAATTATACGAGATGTCTAGTGACATTACACCTGTCATTTAATAATAAAAAGTTTCACTTTTAAAAAGTGATAAAAATAATTTTTATTAATAAGTGCAAATCTTATATCATGAGAAAGTATCACACAAGATTACTCATAATTCTAGGTTGAAGAACTCATAAAACGCAAGATCCATACTAGAGTATCCTTGAGTATTACCGCATGATGCAACTGAATACAACAAAAAATATATAGGCCTATAGAGATCTAAAATAAGTATTTTTAAATCAACACAATGCAAATGGAGAGATGGATTTTGGTTCATCGACCATGAAGCTCGCTGAGAGTAAGTTCATTAATGGAGTATCCGACTTGGTTTGCTAGTTGTGTCAACCCGGTGGTCAAGCCATTCCACTTCTCAGCAAAGACTGGTTGATCCGGTGATGGTAGGTCCACAATTTCATAACTGAGCATTGAGAGAAGTGTTTGAATTGTGGGTCTATCTTCAGGAAACTCTTGAACACACAACAGTGCAATTTGAATGCATCTTCCAATCTCTGGCCCCAAGTTTGAGCTCGATATCCTTTCATCCGCGAAACCTAAAACATTGTCTTCGCTCCACAATTTCCAGGCCTAAAATTTGATGCATGTAGCAAAAACATTGAGCATCATTTTTTATGATGGAACAATATTTGGAGGATAATAAAAAGAAAAGGCTTACACATCCCAGAAGACTCAAAGACCATTCATGGTTGTAATAATGCATGTTCTTTTTTCCTTTCACTATCTCCAACATAAGCACTCCAAAGCTATAGACATTGGATTTTTCAGAAAATCTACCTTCCATTGCGTATTCAGGTGCCATATATCCACTGTGGAATCATAAAAATATATTACTATAAAACATAGCAGATGACAAAAGGCTATATATGAGTCAAGGTTCGCCTTACTATGTTCCTACGACTCTTGCAGTGTTACCATGATCTTGATTGCCTCCAAATATTCTCGCCATGCCAAAATCAGATATTTTTGGGTTCCAATCCTTATCAAGAAGTAGATTACTTGGCTTGAGGTCTCGATGAATAATCCGAAGTCTAGAGTCCCTATGGAGATATATGAGGCCCCTTCCATTGCCCACAATAATATTGAAACGCTTCGCCCAATCTAAAAACTTTTGTGATGCATGTGAATGATCTGGCGGAAAATAAAAACTTATAAGGCAACGGTGTAATGCTGAAATAAAAACTTGGGTGGGAAAATTGGACTGACCAAAGAGACAAATGTCCAAGCTTTTGTTTGGCATGTATTCATATATCAATATCTTTTCTTCATTTTCCACACAACATCCTACCAGTCTCACAAGATTCCTGTGTTGGATTTTCGAAATCACAACAACTTTATTCATGAATTCCTCCATTCCTTGTCCAGAAGCAGCTGAAAGCCTCTTCACATCAATTTCCTTCCCATTACCCAGATTTTCTTTGTTTTTATAGGATTATTCTCGTAAGTTATATTTGTCGAGCTAAATCCGTCGCGCTTCACACTAAACTCAATTTGCAAGATAATTAGCTCGCCTTTAGTTTAGATCGGACGACTTTGGCCTAGGGAGATAATTAGCTCGCCTAGACATAAAATTTTGACAACTCTGATTGCAAGATAATTAGCTCGCCTTTGAGTTGGTGTGTGTTGAGAGATAATTAGCTCGTCAAGAGACTTTATTTTTAAGGGATTATCCTCGTTAGCTACATTTGTCGAGCTAAATCCGCCGCTCCTCACACTAAACTCAATTTGCAAGATAATTAGCTCGCCTTTAGTTTAGATCGGGCTACTTTGGCTCCAAATATAGTCATGCTCGCTAACTTCAAATAAAGCTTGCGCGAGAATACTTTGGAACTCGCTAACTTCAAATGACGCTTGCTCGAGGTACTTGGAGCTCGCTAACTTCCACTGAAACTTGCGCGAGGTGTTGTTCACAATAACTTTGTGAAGGCACAAAACCTTTTATTCATATAATTGTACATTGCCCCCCAGGGCTTTACAAAATGGAAGTGTAACATCTTATTAAGCACGAAATTCTCTACTCCGAATCTTTTTTAATCTTGGTCTTGGAGTTGAAGTGCTTTCGTCCTGCTATTTGTAGAGATAATACTATGGGCGAGTCCTCCCAAACCTCCGCCAGACTGGAGCATGTGCATATGCCCCCCAACTCATGTTGGAGGCTCTCTCCCGAAAAAATCATCATCCTCAACATCTAGGTGTGCAACTTCAGTTTGTTGTTGTCGTGAAAGTCAGTTTTCTCATCCTCTTTCACCTCCCCCAATCTCTGGGTCAATAATTTTTTACGGTTAATGAGCTCCCCTACTCGTCTCCTACATTCCACATATGTAGTGGGAAGGTCTTTGGTAAGACTGCGGAACATGGGGGAATCTCCCCTAAATCCTCCAAGTAGAGAATGAAGCGCAAGCTCATCGCTCACTGGCTCACCACGGAGGATGATCTCATCAATTCTATGGATATACTGCTCGTCTCCCTCATTTTTCTGTTGTCGGACCCTCATCAATCGATGGCGACTTTCTGGCTTGTTGATTTTTGCAGCGAAATATGATACAAAATTCTCCCCAAGTTCGGAGAAACTATGGATGTAATGAGGAGGAAGATTTACGTACCATTTATGGGCTAGTTCGCCTAGAGTGAGAGGGAATTGACGACATTTTGTTGCATCTGTCGCACCTCGACCAGTCATATAAATCCTATACTTGGAGAGATGAGTCTCCGGATCTGTCCTTCCCTCATAGAGAAGAGCTTGGAGAGGACTTATCTTCGATTGAACCGGAGCATCTTCCAGTTCGATGGCCAAAGGCTCATTTTTCGAGCTTAATCGCTTATGAAGATCTCTTTTTGATTTCACCTTGCCCTCTACCTCGGCTAACCTTTTTTGTTGATCCTGCAAAAGAGATTGTTGGCTATCTTGCATAGCCACTGCTGGTCTTATCACCTCAACAACTGGTTTACCAAAATTATAATGAGAAAAAACCCCTGGGCCCAACCGATCATGAGCTGAAATTCGGGGTTGGTCGCGTCTAAGTAAAGCACTCTGCGCAAAACTCATTTGTTGACTGGCCGAATTTCCAGGTTCAGCACTTCTTAAATACGAGATTTGCATTTGAGTGTAGTTAGAGGACCTTATCAATGATTCTGGAATGGAATAATCTTGTGGTATTTCTCGGTTAGCAGGCCATGATGAGGATCTCGTGGTGAGATCCGAACCAAGTCGGTTGAAAACCGATCGAGATTCAGATTTCGTTGCCTGCTCATCCACTCTTCTCATTTTATTTTAGCAAAAATTATACTTTTTCTTCGGAGCAGAGAATGAACTCCGTGCTGCTCTCATCTCTTTGGCTTTTTGCCGAAGTTCCCGAACAAGTGTATCCACTTGCTCGGGAGACTCAAAGTCTTGCATACGGATAGACATCAATTCCCTTGTGCGACGCTCGGGGTTGGTCCAAGGTGTGTGCACGCTCAGCCACCGGGGCTTGGTCCGAGCACGCTCAGCCACCGGGGCTTGGTCCGAGCACGCTCAGCTGCATTTCTATCAGACTGATTCTCTTTTGAATGAAACGTTGAATATCCAACATAAGTATTGTAGAGAGTATCATAGGGAGTATTAGCAGCCTTTGATTTTGTCATTTTAATGATGAGTTGGAGAAGATCTTCGAAACTTACACCTTGAAGATAGTCTTCAAAACTTTCTTAGAGACTTAAGGATTTGAAGATGAACTTCAAAATCCGAGTCTAAGTCCTTAAGATTTGTAGATGTATGTATTCGATTCGGCCCCTCCTTCTAGCGCCAATTGTTATTACATGATTAAATCCTTATGTGGCTGGGATCAGGATAACAAATAAGTATAATAATACTTGAATAATCGTGCAGAAAATGTAAATAACACAGAGATTTGCCTATGTCTTGTCTTGCAAAAAACAAATTCCTTGCCCTCTAGTTTTATTGAAACATTAATCAACTAATTAAAAATAAATAAATTAATATTATATTAACCCACGGGACATGCCTGTGAACTTGTTGCAATATTAACCCATATGTTGATATAATTAAAATCTTATGCATAAAGCTCTTATGCATAAAACTCTGTTGATTACTGGAACATTAACCCATGTGTGTGCATATTGAAAAATGACTAATAAGAATTGAAAATAAGTTTAAAAAAAAAAATAGTTCTACCGGGCCAAGTCCAGCTTGAGTGGCCAGGGCCAAATAGACCCAATTCTTTCGAGCCAGTATTTTTTGGGCCCATCATGTCCTTTAGGCCGAGTTTTTAGGTCGGCCCGTCGGGCCGGCTCTATTTTGGCAGCTCTAGTATCGTGTGCAAATTTCCCTATATTCTTCTATCCACCAAAACCGAAGTCAGTCAATCAGTCTGACCGTAGACTTCACATGAAGGTGTAGCAAGACCCAAGTCATGAATCAAACTCCACATCAATCTCACCTTATACATAAAACAGAAGCTCCTATAGACCTGCGTATATTAGATGCTAATGGTGCACGCAGATGCTATTCCACGCTGAAACGTGTTTTCCCCGCCAAACTCGCGAAAGTAAATAAACATCACCTACTTACATAATCTCATCATTATTTCGTTTATTTATTTTCTTTTCTTTTCTAATGGGATTTTTATGCTAAAGGCAATTAAAGATGGTTTGAAAAAGTTGTATGGAAATGAGAACGAAAAAATACAAAGTAATTTTATTAGTTAATTAGAATAAAAATTATACACAAAATTATTTTTTCTTCTAAATAATATAATAATTACTCCATTTAATTATTTTATTTTTATTTTATAATCATTCCCCTCAATCAATTACAATAACTAACAATCTAAACTTTTGTGGGTACATTTCTTTTTTGTCTATTTTGGGGAGGACATTTTCTTTTTTACTCTCTTTCAAAAATATTTTTCTTTTGTCCAATTTAAACATAAAAAGTTCATTATATCCTTATCACTCCAATTTTAATTTATAATTAATTGCAATTTATTACGATCATAACCAAACACAACGAATGACATTTTTGTATACACAAGATATTTTTTGAGAAAATTTACAAATGGTTGATAATGAATTAACAAACTATTGAGCAGATAAGATACATTTTTTTTATATGAATTCACTACTACACATTGGGGCTTGCAGAGCTATACTTGGAGTGCTCTTGTCAAAACCGCTCTCCAAGTGAGCACTTGGAGAGCGGTTTTGACAAGATAATATAAAAAAAAAAAAAAAAAGTCTTGTAGAGCGGTTTTTAACCGCTCTATAAGAGAGATGTGGTTAATCTCATATACGAAATAAAAAAAAATATAAAAAATCGACCCAGAGCGTATGGATAGCGGTTATCGACCGCACTGCAAGTGAAAGCGGTCAATAACCGCACTGCAAGTGAAAGCGGTTAATAACCGCACTGCAAGTGAAAGCGGTCAATAACCGCACTGCAAGTGAGGTTATAACTAGGTCAGCTTTCTTCCCCAAATTCATTTTCGCGCCCGCCTCTTCACTCACCAAAATTGCCCCCCACCAAATATTTTGTTGCTGCCGCCGGCCATTCCCCACCGCCGCCTCCGCCTCCGCCTTCATCAGCCGCCGCTGCGTCCGCCTTCAACAGCCGCCGCCGCATCCGCCTTCATCAGCCGCCGCCACCTCTGCCTTCATTAGCCGCCGCCGCGTCTCTCCCCAGAACTCTGGGAGGTGCGACGCCGTCCCCACCGCCGCCGGGATGCCGGTATATCATCTTTTCGGCGTGCAATTCGTCCCCATTTCACACCATTCCCCTGAAACGGCAACTGAGTTCAGAAATTGAAACGAGGTAATTGAGGAATGAATATTTCAACAATTTTCGTATTTTTTTTCTTCTAAACCCCTCACAATGCTTGTGTTTTTGCAAATCTTAGTGTGTCCAAATCTTAGGTAATTGTGGTTTCAGTATCATATTTTGTTGGAAAATCATTTTTTAGTGAAAATCTATATGAATAATAAAAAAAATTGTATATGTATTTAGTTGTATATTCTGCAATTAACATATAATATTTAAAAATTATTAATTATAATATTAATAAGAAACTTTTAGTTAATTAACTTGATAATTTTGCATCACTTGGCACGCACGAGTGATTGCATCATTGTGATGATTCGATTTTACTAGTTTTGATTGTGATCAGTAGGAGAAATAGTTGCATCCCTTTATGTTTCAGTTGATTTATATATAGTTACAAGTGGTTTAAACCGATATATAAAAGAATTATTAAATATTTATGAAGTACATTTATTATTAAAATAAATATTTTTTAAAATATATATGATATACTTTTGAAAGTGATAAATGAGACTCTATAGTTTCTCAATATCTTGAAAATAAATACTTCAAATTAGGAATGAAGATAATCAAATAATAAAAAAAATCCAAAGATTGAATTTCGTTTCTGAATTGTAGGTGATACATTTAATAATATCTTATTTTCTTTCTGAATTTTGTTTTTGTAATTGTAGGTGATACATTTGAACAAGTGACTCGATCGGATTCATTGATATCATCTGTATTCACTATCATCGTAAGTTTCCTTTTTAAATAAATAAGTATTAATTGGCATGGTAGAATTTTATTTCAATTTTAAATGTATGATGATCGATGTTCGATCCACGATTAACTATATGATGATCGATGTTCAATCCATGATTAACTATATGATGATCGATGTTCGATCTATGTTTGAATATTATAATTTTATTGTATAATAATGTAGTTGATGTGGAGTTGGGAAATAACTGTTGGTTGTTGTTTGCTGTAGAATGTGCGTTCCGATTTGATTATTTTTAATTAAATCGAAAATGGATGCACTAGGATGTTGATGAAATGGGGATTATGATAAAATCTAAACGAAATTCTGCTGAAATTTTTAAAAAATATTAATATTTAGAAATTTGTGCTAAAAAGAAATGTATGTTTTTATTGTATGTTTATTCTTGTGTTTTATTGTAGGTATTACCGACTCCACAAAAGTCAAAACAAAAAACACCGTATGTTGTTGACAGTGAGAGAGAGACACCGAGGGACTCCACCCTGAAGGTAAAGAATGTTATTAATGTTCATTATCTTATTTGTTCTAAACAATATTGCATATTGAATGTAGGTATTACCGACTCCGCAAAAGTCAAAACAAAAAACACCGTATGTTGTGGACAGTGAGAGAGAGACACCGAGGGGCTCCACTGGTAGAGTGCGCAAACGTGGTTATCCCATGCCAGATGACCTTCCTCACGACTACACTCTACAGGCTATGGTGCAGCTGCAGGTATCGACATCTACATTCAATCAAATAAAAGTTCCTATTTCTACTTTTTTTCATCAAACTGGTTGGAACGACTGGATAAACCAAGAAAATATTCTGGAAGTATTAGAAGATAGGGAGTTGAGTGCATCTTCCATATGTTTATACCTTAGGTATGTGGTTAATAATTTTCAGTATTTACTTCTTATAAAGTTTTACTTTGTTTTTAAATATTAATGCGCGTATATATATTTTTTAAAGATATTTGGGTGAGGTATATCTCTCCAGAGATATGGATGCATGTTCAAAGTATACATTCATCTCTCCCCATACGTCTGTGCTCAGTGGTGATAGGAAGGATAACATGGAGAGTATGATTACACATATGTTGACACTTAATGGGAGTGATCATCTCATTTTATGGCCTACGAATGTGGGGTGAGTACAAAAAATATTTCATTAAATTTGTATTAATAATAAAATATAGTTAATTTTAATATTCTTAATGTAATGCAGGGGACATTGAGTGTTGGTCGCGATAAACATGCAAACACTTGATGTGTATTATATGGATCCAGCTGGTGGGATGAATACGAGTTACCCTCAACTCATGTCATATATGGAAATGTAAGTTAATTTATAATGATTTATTTAATCATAACTTATTTCAAAATAATAATTTATAATATACATATGTAACATAGTTTGATGAGGATGTACCGGTGTCGGTTGTCGGGTCAAGACTCAACATCTATCAAGCAAGTGAAATGGAAAACTATTCAGGTTATTAATATACTTTAGAAAATTATCAAATTATTAGAAAATAATTATAATTGTATGACGTGTTCATCATTGCTAATCAACAGGTTCCGAGGCAACAAGATGGGGTGCATTGTGGACATTTTGTGTGCTGTTATGTTGAAGATATAATTCAATCGTACCGGACGATCATTCCTACAAACGTAAGTTTGTTTATCTATTTATTGAAGTTATTATTGATTGAATATAAGTATTTATTAACTAATTAATTTTTCAATATTTTACAGTTTGTATATGAACGTCCGCTCGTGTATTACTTTACAAAAAGAATGGACGACTGGAAAATTGATTGGTCAGGATATTTGTACAATCGATTTTTAGCTTAAACTTTTTGTGTGACAATATGTAAACTTATTTAATTATATATTAAATTTTATTAATGTGTATATTTATTTGATTGATGTTTCATTTAATTAGTGAATAATTGATGTGTATATTTATTTTATTGATTTTAGGAATTTATTATATATTATTTGGTATTAATTAATTATTTAATTGATTTTAGGAAATAATTGTAAAAATAAATCGAATTAAAAAAAAAATGCTTGCAGAGCGGTTTTTAACCGCTCTACAAGTGCCCATAATAAAATAAATAAATAATAATATCTGCTTGAAGAGCGGTTTAAAACCGCACTCCAAGTGAGAGCGGTTAATAACCGCACTCCAAGTGAGATGCTTGCAGAGCGGTTTATAACCGCTCTCTAAGTGAGAGCGGTTAATAACCGCACTCCAAGTGCCTATCTTGCAGTGCGGTTCCTCAACCGCTCTCTCCACTTGGAGAGCTGTCACTTGGAGAGCCCTTAAGAACCGCTCTCCAAGAGCAAAAATAAGGGCTCTCCAAGCCCCATTCTGTACTAGTGATTTAATAAATTAGAATTTGTAATTGATTGTGTTTATTTATGGGTTTAATAAATTAAAATTGGAGTGGTAAGGGTAATATGAAATTTGTAGTTTAAAATTGAGAGAAAAAAAAAAAAACCTTCAAAGTGGGAAAAAAATGTAAATATCCTCTTGAAAATGAAGAATTTTGTACATTTTCACTATTTTTATTTATTTATTTCTAAAAAATTATAACACAATACTTTTTATAAAAATAAATATTTATTCGCTTTCTCGTCAAAAGAATTTGAAACAATCAATCCGAATGAACCTAGTTACACGACTCGAGCAGAAGTTTATTTTCCACCACTACACTTGCACTAGTTAGTGCGTACGTACCAGACCAGACCATTAACTATCGCCCAAGTAGCTATAAAACCACAAGCAACTGCAAATAACTAATCGTAACACCATCTTCTACTCTTGTTCGTTCCTTCGTTCTATTGATTGACTATATAATGAGTAAGAATAGGATTGTTCATCAGCTCATCTTCCTCTTCATTTGTCTTCCTTATATCTCCTCAGAAACAGACACCATCCCATGGGGCTCAGTTCTCAAATATCCCGACACCATCGTGTCCAAAGGGCGGGTCTTCAAATTGGGATTCTTCACCCTTGAAAACACCACCAACCGCTACTTTGGCATCTTCTACGTTGTTTCCGAGAAAACAGTGGTGTGGATCGCCAACAAAGACAACCCCATCAACGATTCTTCCAGCTCCGCCGCTCTATGGGCAGACGGCAATCTCATACTCAAAAATGGAAATAATCAAACCCTGTGGTCAACCGGTGTTGCCACAACTTCCCCCATGAACACCACTCTTCAAATACAGGACACCGGAAACCTCCTTCTCCTCAACAATGCAACAGGGGCAACAATCTGGGAATCCTTCTCTGAGATTTCCAACACTTATCTGCCGACTATGAAGGTTAGCCACAACGTTAAAACAGGGAAGAAGATGTTGATGTCGTCCTGGGTAAATGCTACCGACCCTCAAGTGGGAAGCTTCACATCGGGAATCGAATTTTCGAACGTCCCGCAAAGTTACATCAGGAATGCTGATGGCCGGCCGCGGTGGAGGAGCGGGCCGTGGAATGGACTTATTTTTCTGGGCGTGCAGGAATTTTTTTATGGATTCACGGATGGATTCAACGAGGTGCACAGAGAAAGTGACGACTACTACAGCTTTGCAATACCTGAGCGGAAATTCTTGATGAAACTTGTGCTGAATTCATCGGGAAACTTGATTCGGACAGTGTGGGATGCTCAGAGGAAGGGGTGGGATACAATCTGGACCGCCCCTGCAAACGAATGTGATAACTATGGGAGGTGTGGGCCGTTCGGCAGGTGCAGCACACTGGATTCACCGATTTGTTCTTGTCTGACAGGGTTTGAGCCGATGGACAAGAATGAATGGGAGAAAGGGAACTGGAGCGGTGGTTGCAAGAGGAAAAATCAGTTGCAGTGTAGTGGAGATGGGTTTATGAAGTTGAAGTTTATGAAGATCCCCGATTTTATTGAGCTGATCTTCTTTTCCAGGCATGTGGAAGAATGTGAGAGTCGGTGTTTGGGGAATTGTTCTTGCGTTGCTTACGCTCATGACCCCAACATCGGATGTATGTTCTGGAGTGGTGATTTGATCGACATTCAGAAGTTTGGTGGTGTTGGTGTTGATCTTCATATTCGTTTGTCTGCATCAGAATTGGGTAATTAGTTTCCCAGTTTTTTTTTTATCTTATATGATTAGTACTAATCTAAATGGAAGCTCTGTTTTACTTTATGATCAGATAAACACAGCGACAAGAAACTGCTATATATCATCATTCCAGTAGTTGCGGCTTCTCTTGGCATATTAATTTCTATCTTCATTGCTCTTCGCTGGATGGTAAAGAGAAAAGATGGTAAAGAGATTAATTTCTTGGTCATAATAATTTTATGTTTTTTTAACACCCGACAAACTAATTCTAGCTTTGTTAAATCAGGAGACAAAGCAATAGATAAAAATACTATTGAAGTTGGAGAAAGGTTTTCTTCAGATTCAACTGCAATTGTGCTTAAAGATGAATCGGTTAAAGTTAACATTGAAGAGTTGCCGTTATTCACTTTGGAAACGCTTGCAAATGCAACCAATCAATTTGATGAGAACAATCTTCTCGGGAAGGGTGGCTTTGGTTCTGTTTACAAGGTACAATCTTTCATTTCTTACCTTCCAATTTTGCATGTGAATAATGGTTTATGCACGGCGTAGGGAAATCTGGGTAATGGGAAGGAAATTGCTGTGAAGAGGCTTTCAGCTGCTTCTGGACAAGGAATGGAGGAATTCATGAATGAAGTTGTTGTGATTTCGAAAATCCAACACAGGAATCTTGTGAGACTGGTTGGATGTTGTGTGGAGAATGAAGAGAAGATATTGATATATGAATACATGCCGAACAAAAGCTTGGACATTTGTCTCTTTGGTCAGTTCAATTTTCCCACCCAAGTTTTTATTTTAGCATTACACCGTTGCCTTATAAGTTTTTATTTTCCTGCAGATCATTCACATGCATCACAAAAGTTTTTAGATTGGGCAAAGCGTTTCAATATTATTGTGGGCACTGGAAGGGGCCTCTTATATCTTCATAGGGACTCTAGACTTCGTATTATTCATCGAGACCTCAAGCCAAGTAATGTACTTCTTGATAAGGATTGGAACCCAAAAATATCTGATTTTGGCATGGCAAGAATATTTGGAGGCAATCAAGACCATGGTAATACTGCAAGAGTCGTTGGAACATAGTAAGACGAACCTTGACTCATATATAACCTTCTGTCATCTTCTATGTTTTACAGTAACATATTTTTATGATTCCACAGTGGATATATGGCACCTGAATACGCAATGGAAGGTAGATTTTCTGAAAAATCTGATGTCTATAGCTTTGGAGTGCTTATGTTAGAGATAGTAAAAGGAAAAAAGAACATCCATTATTACAACCATGAACGGTCTTTGAGTCTTTTGGGATGTGTAAGTCTTTTCTCTTTATTATCCTCCAAATATTGTTCCATCATAAAAAAGAATGCTCAATGTTTTTGCTACATGCATCAAATTTCAGGCCTGGAAAATGTGGAGCGAAGACAATGTTTTAGGTTTCGCAGATGAAAGGATATCGAGCTCAAACTTAGGGCCAGAGATTGGAAGATGCATTCAAATTGCATTGTTGTGTGTCCAAGAGTTTCCTGAAGATAGACCCACAATTCAAACACTCCTCTCAATGCTTAGTTATGAAATTGTTGATCTACCATCACCGGATCAACCAGTCTTTGCTGAGAAGTGGAATGGCTTGACCACTGGGTCAACACAACTAGCAAATCAAGTCGGATACTCCATTAATGAACTTACTCTCAGCGAGCTTCATGGTCGATGAAGCAAAATTCATCTCTCCATTTGCGTTGTGTTGATTTAAAAATATACTTATTTTAGATCTCTACAGGCCTATATATCTTTGGATGTATTCAGTTGCATCGTGTGGTAATACACAATGATACTCTTGTATGGATCTTGCGTTTTATGAGTTCTTCAACATATAATTATGAGTAAGTCTTGTGTGAGACTTTCTCATTACATGAGATTTGCACTTATTAATAAAAGTTATTTTTATCACTTTTTAAAGGTGACTTTTTTTTTATTATTCAATGATAGGTGTAATGTCATTAGACAGTCTCATATAAATTGTTTTCTAAAATAGTAAGTCTTGTGTGAGATCGTATCATGATATGAGACATGAACTATTGATACACAAATTTGTGTTTACACAAACTCACTACCCTACAAGTGTATATGATCAATATACTGGTAAACTTGACCAAATTAATTAAAATTATATCGAACCCTAGGGAGGTGTTCTAGTGCAAGGAGACCTTAAAAATGGAGTGCTACTAAAACTATGAAAGCAATAAAATGTCGGGTTTTTTGAGCTAAACAAAAATCAAATCTAAGAAAATAAATTAAACTACCTAATTAAACCAACTAAGATGAAGTGAGATTTGAAGTGCTTTGGTAATTTCAATTAAATGAGTCTCGTTGACCTATTGCATCTATGCCCTAATCTCGATTCATCAAGCAATCGAACTAGAGAAAAAAAAAACTCTAACCAAATCAAGTAAACGCAACTATTGCTTGTTGCCTACTTAATCTAGTACCTTATCTGAAGTTTTATCAACAATCTATTCCCTCTCGGTGTAATAAACATCCTAATACTAGCAATTTAATATTTCACTCAACTCAGTCACACACCAAATCAAGTAAACTCAGATCTCGCTTGTTGCCCGCTTGATTTAAATGCATAATCGAAGAACAATTAATTAAAACTCAAGTAATCCACAAATTAGGAGTCCAATTATCTAACAAATGAAAATCAAAACATAAACACAATAAAATCACTAATTTTCACTCAATATTCATCAACAAAGCATAATAAATTTAGCCCATAATCAATCTCAACAAACACATAACAATAATGAAACAATAAACTAAGAATATTAAAATATCAACTCAAAGTAAATATGTAGGAAGAATATCACCGGAGTTTAATAGCTCAATCCTTACAAGAAATTAAAAATCTACCAACATTTATTTGAAAAATTGCAAAAAAATCAAACCCTAATCTAATGTGTGTAGTGTGTGAGAAGTGGGGTGAGAGGAGCTCCCCCTTGCTTGGCCTCAAAGAATCTGGAGATGTGTGTGTATAGCTGTCAAATGGGTTGGGCCGCGCCGGCCCGATACTGGCCCACTGGGGCCATTGTCTTTTTCCGAGCCAAGTCGGGCCCGCCTCGGTTCTCATCGAGCCACTTATTTTCAAGCCTGTCCTGGTCCAAAACGGGCAGCTGGGCTACCGCTTCAAATCAGCCCAATTTTTTTAATTTTTAATATATCACCATTACATTTGATTTCAATATATGTCTTATTAATTGATCATTTTGTATACAAATACAACTCAAATAGTCAAAAAAATTATTTAATTTACTAAAAATAATTTAATAAATTAAAATAAAACTCAAACTTCTATATATAGTAATATTTAAACAAAAATAATTTAACAAACCTTAATAAACTATAATTCATAAAAATAGATTCAAATAACAATTTTCTAACAATTCTTTATAAACGTAAATTCATAAAAAAAATTAATAAACTAATTCAACATCCCTCTAATAATTTTGAATTATAATTCATACTAACAAATATAGGAACTTCTAATTAAATAAAGTAACATTATCAAGATTCTGAATAAAGTATTATCAATATCTTATCTAATTCATATTTTTAATATTACAAAATAATTAATTATAAATTGAAATAATATTTTTTGATTAAAATTATCTTCTGAAAAAGTTTCAATAAAGATGCACATATTTCTTGACCATATTTATACAATTAAAATATTTATTAAAAATATTTAAAAAAACATAAAATAAAAAAATTAAAAAGTGTAACTTATAAAAACATATAAAAGAATTATACGAAAAGTTGTATCATATAAAAAATATTTAAAAAAAAAAATTAAACCCGGACTGGGCAGGCTGTGGCTTCCGGCTGAGAGCTTGAGCAGTGGACGGTGGCCTCTGTTTTCCGTCGGCCATGGTGGATTTCCGGTGAAGGATTGAATGACGAGCAGTGGGCGTGGCAAGCTTCAATTGCCGGCTTCAACTGGACAGGAACAGAGGTCGTGATTACGGTGGATGGCTGTGCTAATTTGCGGCGATGGACTGTGATAGAGAGAGGCTTGTGATTGATTTTCCGGTGGCAAAGCTATTTCCACAGTGGGCGGAGATGGTGGGTTGTGGAAGTGGTGTGGCCACGTATTTACTTCTCTCTCATTTTCCACGTATGATGTCTTCATTCTTGGTCAACCACTTTAATTTGAATAACCTGCAATCACAAATGGGCTGCCACTTTGAGCCTTTTCTTTTTAAACAATGAATATGACAAATATAAGTGAGCTCAAAATAATAATCTAGTAATTTCTAATTTGCAATAAAATTTGCAATAAAAATATGTATCTTTTTTATTTTTTTTGTCCTGCTATCTTTTAAATTTTGATTTTAGTCCTGAAACTTTACATCTTCTAGATTTTTGTCCCGATGAATTTTTAATTTTTTGATTATTGTCTTGTAATTTACATATATTTTTTATTTTGGTCCTATGACCTACTAACCCTGATTACCAGTTGGTATTAGAATTGTAAAAAAGTTCAATTCAAATATTCGACTCGAATATTCATATATTTTTCTAATAATTCGATTCGAGTTTCAATTTCAAATATAAATCATATTTATTACTCAAAAAAATATTCGATTCGAATTCGATATTCAAAATAATTTCACAAATACGAGTTTAAAATCGTGGTATTCAATTCTATTAGTTTACAACCCTAATATCGTTAGGTAGCTGGGGTTAGTAGGTAGTAGGACCAAAATAAAAAAATATGTAAAGTACAGAACTAAAATCAAATTTGAAAGTCATTTAAATGTAAATCTAAAAAATATAAAATTATAGGATTAAAATTAAGGTGCTGTTTGGTATAATTGTAAGGAATGAAAAGAGTATAAGAATGAAAATGGTACGTAATGAAAGCCATAATTCTCATATAGCTGAACTATGGTTGATTTCTTAGTTTTTGGGAATCAAAGTCATAGTAGAGTCATTTCAAACACATACTATGACTTTGATTACCATTACTCACCTCCAAAAGTCACCAACCAAACACCCCATAAAATTTGAAAACTAACAAAATAAAAAAAAATTATAAAATAATAATATATTTTTACCTAATAGTATACTCCTTTCTCTCTCACATATGACATGCACTGTGTGTTATAGGGCCAAGGGATTCAAATGTCAACACATTTTCCAACCGCAAGTCAATATATGTGATTAGAGCGGTCATAATGGGTAGACCCTAAAAAACCCAATTAAAGAATCGGATCATTTGGACCTGGATCAGATTTGGCTAAGTTTTTAGGGCCGATTCAGCCCGGTACAACTTTTTTTAAAAAAACATTAAAATATTTTATATATGATAGTTCTTTTATAAAAATTTTCTATGTTCTTACTTTTACTTTAGTTTTTTTCTTTAATTTTATATTTTTTTAAATACTTTATTTTATTTGTATAAACATGGTCAAAGAATATGTATCATCATTGAAATTTTCTCAAAAAATATTTTTAATAAAAAAATATTATCTCAATTAATTAATTTGTATTATTAAAAATATGAATTAGATAAGATTGATAATACTTTATTCACAATTTTGATAATATTACTTTATTTAATTAGAAGTTCTTATCTTCTTTAGTAGAATTATAATTCAAATTTATTAGAGGGATGTTGAATTAGTTGTTTTTTTTTTAATGTTTGTTAAATTATTGTTGTTTATACATAAAAATGAGTTTTATTTTAATTATTAAAATTATTTTTGATAAAGTAAATAAAATTTTATGAATATTTGAATAATATTTATATACAAAATTATTAATTAATAAAATAATTATAAAAATCAAATTGAATAATGATACATTAAAAATAAAAAAAATTGTCACGATAGCCCGATTGCCCGTTTGATATGTGGACCGAAATAACCGGGTCCGGCCTAAAAAAACACCAGTCTCCGTCTCATTTGACCGTCTATACATGGTGAGCGACCCAGTGTCTGTCTATTGTCCTCTCACTATGCCTGAGATCTGAGAGAGAGAAAAAAAGAAAAAAGAAAAGGCTAGTCTTTCTGATGATCGATCATGATACCCCCTAAAAATCAGATCAACTTTGTGATTTTGTTTGCAGCAATGGTAAGTCTCTGCAGATCACAAGGCAACAACAGTAACACTTGCGAAAGGGACAAGTGTGGATCATTTGGGTTGTGCAACTCCCAAGAATCCCCACCCTGTACTTGTTTGCAAGGTTTTCAGCCGAGGAATAATGGTGATTGGAGCAGTGGGTGTGAGAGGAGAGTCCCTTTGAATTGTGATGCTGGGTCAGATGATGGTTTTTTGAGGATTCAGGCCATGTGTAGTGAGGACTTCTCTGAGCTGTGGCCTGGCCTGGAAAATCAGTGTGAAGGTCGATGCTTGACCAACTGTTCCTGCCTCGCCTATGCCTACGATGGCAGGACTGGTTGCAGGTTTTGGAATCGCCCCTTAACCGATATTCAGACGTTCTCCAGCGACTCCCGCTCTTTTCTTTATCTTCGTCTCTCTATTTCTGAGCTAGGTAATATTGAACCCGTCCATAAAAAATGGTCTTGTTTTTTTTAAATTCATAAACGAATCTCACAATAACCCCGTAATATTATCTGATATATTGCATTAAATCATGTGCAAAAGAACAAGATCATTTATTGTGGACGGATGGAGTATATGTTTGGAATAATTTTAAATTTATATATTTTTAAATTGGTACAAATTTAGTGTATATGATGGTTGTGCAGAGCAGAAGAAAGACTGTAAGAAGATCATAATCATTGTTGTTGCCGTTGGCTCTATCATCATATCCATTTGCACATTTGCTTCTTGGAAACGGATTGCAAAGCGCAGAGGTAATATTTGTTCAGTTGATCACTTAATTAATGTGGCACTTAGTTATGTATGCATGGATCAGGCAAAAGAAAATCCGTTCTACTTGGAACACCTAGTGAAGTAGAAACATCTCTTCAAGATGCATTAAGCCAAGTTAATCTTCACGACTTACCATTCTTTAAATTTGAGATACTTGCAAATGCCACCAACAACTTCTGCCAAGCTAACAAGCTTGGGAAGGGTGGTTTTGGTCCTGTTTATAAGGTACCCTCTCTTGCTCCTTCGTTTCGTATTTATGCTACATATGTTGCTCGTGAGTAAAGAGTTCAGAAACTGTGGCAACTCTAGGGAGTATTGACAAATGGAAGAGAAATTGCAATTAAGAGGCTGGCACAAGCTTCTGGACAGGGGATGCAGGAGTTTATGAATGAGGTGGTGCTCATTTCTAAACTCCAACACAGGAATCTTGTTAGACTACATGGCTGCTGCACTGAGAGCAAAGAGATTATGCTGATATATGAATACATGCCTAATAAAAGCCTCGACTTTTTCCTATTTGGTTTGTTCGATCAAGATTTGATTTTAGATTTCAATTATAATGAACATTAGTGTAGTTAACTGATATGTGTAAGTATATTGGAACTCTGACTAGATCCGTCAAAAGAGATACTAGATTGGAGCAAACGTTTCAACATTATTGAAGGTATTTGTCGAGGCCTCCTGTATCTTCACAGAGATTCTAGACTGAAGATAATCCATCGAGACCTCAAGCCAAGCAACATCTTGTTGGATAGCGATTGGAACCCAAAGATCTCTGATTTCGGCATGGCCAGAATATTTGGAACCAAAAAGGATCATGTAAGCACCATCAGAGTGGTAGGAACATTGTAAGTATATATATCATGATTCATGACTTTATCTAATCAATTAGGTGGTGTTCCATGCATATCAAATTAAACATAGCCAACATCTTGCTAAATAATTATATTTGCTTATAGTGGATATATGGCTCCAGAGTACGCAATAGAAGGAAGATTCTCAGAAAAATCTGACGTGTTTAGCTTTGGAGTTCTAATTCTGGAGATTGCTACGGGGATAAGGAACACAAGCTTCATTCATCAAGAAGGCTCTTTGAACCTTTTGGGACATGTAAGTCAATTTAAAATGGCCATAGTTTTGAGGTAATTCTAAGAATTAGATTAATATATACTTAAACTGAGACAATTACAAAAAAATATAATATGCAAAAAAATTATTATACTATTAAACTCATATTTACTCTATTATGCAAAAATTTCATACTGCTAAACTCAATTTCTTCTTTAGGTATGGAAATTGTGGAACGAGGACAATGTTGCGGGCTTAATAGACGGAAGAATATCGAGTTTGAGGTACAGGGGCGAGGTGATGAGGTGCATACATATCGGGTTATTATGTGTCCAAGAGCTTCCTCAAGACAGGCCATCTGTTTCATCTGTGCTCTCAATGCTAAGCAGTGAGGTTGTAAAGCTTCCTGAGCCTAAGAAACCGGCATTTTCTGTAAAGACGAACCGGCCTGATGCAGCTGGTACAACTTCTTCCCAAGAAAGTAGCTCATCTAATAATAATGTCACTCTCTCTGTGATCAATGGCCGCTGATACTATTCAGCATTATGCATCGATCATTTGTTAGTCCTATTGTAAATGACAACATATGAAATGAAGGTTTGCATTTTTGTCCTCTGATTTAGGTGACAGATACAACATAACAAAGTAGTACTTGTTGGGGTTAGAAAGATATATAGCACGAATGCACAATCTTCACATTGTACATTAACGCAATTTTCTGAATTAGCTATGTGTATTTGTGAATAATTTGTACCATGTTAGTATGATTAGTTTTTTTTGGCAGTAGAACTATTTGGTTGAATGATTTTGAAGTAATTACGTGTATTTTTGTATGTGGATCCTCTATTCCACATAGTGTTAAACTTCATATTTAATTATTTTTTAATATATATATATATATATATATATATATAATAAATAACATCATAAATTAGTATAATAAATTAAGTCATGTTCTACTGGAAAATGAGATTACAAGATGAAAAAAAAATCTTCAAATAATGATCAAGCACACCTTACTCCTGTCTTAATTCTTGAAATGACAGGGTGCACTTGCTAAAAAAGTTAGTAGAATTAATAGTAAGAATAATTAAATGATAGATTACAATGAGAAGTATGATAAACCACCAATTTTATTCATATATTTTTTTAAAAACTAAAGTGATTCATATGTTTCAAAGAATGATTTGGAACACAAAATTTCATAATAGGAATAGACACTTATTAAAAGTTAAAACAACTCATGCAAGGCAAACTATTGTAGTAAATTACATAAATCGCCTCTTTTATCTGCACTCTCTTTTTTTTAATTAGATCTATTATTAATATAGGTGAAATAAAGTCATTATTCTAGATCAAGCATCACATAATCTAAACTTTTAATTAAGATATATTGGTTGGACTACAAGTTAAATAGAACTGACTACTTTGATTGTCCATTATTTGTCGGGTAGTTAAAAGTCTAAAATATCAATAGTTATATTTCTTTCGAATCGTGGTTACAAATTTAAAGCGTTTCGTAATCAGAAGAATTTGCTAAATTGGAATCTGGTATTTTTACATAGAATTCCAAGTCTAGCAATATCTTTTGATTTTTCTTTTACAATTATTTGTTTTCTCTTTCTTTTTAATTAATGGTATACTGTCAATACGCATAACGCATAATTAATTATTAATACTAGTGCAGCTAACATTATGTACTACTGGTCATTCTGCGATTAGCTGTACACGATACTTTCTCAGTTCCAGGAAAATTTACTCCTTTATATTTTATATTTTTTAAAATAAAATAGTAATATATGAATAAATATGTATATAATTATATGAACGGTACTAAAATTAATTTTTTAATAAAATAATATATAACGTTCAAATAAAAAAATACGCAAATTTATGTAAAATGGGAGTAGATATCTTCTTTACTATGAATACTCAAACTTGCCAATAAAAATTGTGAAATTTGTGGGAATATATAATATCAAATTATTTAATACGTAATTGACTTGTACATCTTGCTAAAAATTAAACATAAAAAAAGTTATTTTAAAAACAAAACCTTAGAGTCCCAAATTATTTAATACGTAATTGACTTGGACACCATTGCTAAAAATTAAACATAAAAAAATTATTTTAAAAACAAAACCTTAGAGTTCAACCCTAAATAATACTCCATCTTCTATGAATAGTCAAACTTGTCAATAAAACGTGTGAATTATTTAATATGTAATTGACTTTGACATCATCATTGATAAAAGTTAAACATAAAAGTAAATAATTTTGAAGGTAAAACCTTAAAGTTCACCCCTAAATAATACACAATATATATTTTAAACATTGTAATAAAAAAACTAGCATGTCAGTTGAAAAAAATTTAATAAATGATAATAGAAATAAGTTTATGATTTCCTTTTACTTTTTAAAATATACTCCCTCCTTCCCGTAGGAATTTGCACCCTACGGGACGACACATTTTTTAAGAAAAAATAGTTTTATATATAAAGTAGTGGTATATGGGTAAATATGTGTAAAGGTTTGTGAGTGTGCACATAAATCAATGTTTCTTTTTTTAGTAGTGTGCAAATTTGTGTGGGACGTCCAAATAAGGAAAGTGTGCAAATTCATACGGGACGGTTGGAGTAGTTGATATCAATAAAAAAAATGCTAATTGTAATAGTAATATATTAGTAATAAAAAAATTGAAAAATCAAACAAAAAAACAAAAAAGGAATAAAACGAGTATACTAAAGCGGTTATCCTAATTATTTTACAAAAGGTGTTAAACTCCGAATTCGAGTAAGTCTCTTGTGCATCAGTTACACCGTGCAACTCAAGTGTATTTTTAAACAGTTACATTATTTATTATTGAAAAGTTACACTATTAAAAATATATTTTTCATTAATAACATGTGTAACTTTTCAGTAGTATTTTGTGTAACTTTTTAAAAATGAACTTGAGTTGCACGGTGTAACTGATGAATATAAGACTAAGTCGCAATGGATACATAATACTCTCATCTGTTATGCATCATTTGTCAGTTCTATTTAGGTTTTAGATTGTGAAACTCTATTTATTTAAACTATCTATACTTAATAGAGAAGTATACACTAGGGTATGTTTGGTTCGTAAGATAAAAATATTTATCCGTAAAAAATATACATGTTTTTTTACGAATAGATACTTTTATCTTACAAACTAAACATACCCTATAAAAAAAAAAAACACTCATGCAACGTAACTTATTGTAAATTTGTAATAAATTACATAAATCGCCTCTTTTATAAGCACTCGATCGGTACTACAAGTAGAACCGGCTACTTTGATTCTCCATTAAATTTATAGCTAAGGTAGTCAAAAGTCTAAAAACAATATTCGTGCGCACCAGGTGAAATGTGCAATTTAAATATATTTTTAAATAATTAATCTAATTATTATTAAAAAAATATATATGCTATTATGAAAAAGTCCATTTTTTAAAAGTGAATTTTTAATAATAATAATAATAATATATGTAATTTTTTAAATAATAACAAGTGTAACTTTTCAAAAATGCATTTGAATTGAATGATACATATACTACAAAGAATATACTCTATCAATAAAATATAACAGTTATATTCCTTTTGAAAATCGGGGTTCCGTAATCATAAGAATTTGCTAAGTTGATCTTTTGATTTTTCTTTTACAATTATTTATTTTTTCTTTCAATAAATGGTATACTGTTATTACGCATCACTAATTACTAGTACTAGTGCAGCTAGTCGTTCTGCAATTAATACATGATAGATATCTTCATTGCTATAAATACTCAAATTTGCCAATTAAAAGTGTGCGAATAATATCAAATTATTCAACACGTATGGACTTTGACATCATTGCTAAAAGTAAAACAATTTAAAAAAATAAAACTTAGTGTTCAACCCTAAATAATACTCCATCTTACTATAAAAGTAAATAATTATGAAGATAAAACCTTAAAATTCAACACTAAATAATACACAATATACTTGACAAATTTATTGAATTAGAGATATTTTTAAATTCGTTTAACAAAATGGTGGGAAAATTGAGATGTTTAGCAATATAAAGCGCGTTGGGCAAGGGAGTTACGGCATGGAAATCTAAGGGCACTCTACTAACTCTCGTCATTTGAGTATAAAAAAGATTAGGCCGTACGAATTGGGCTTCACAAATATTCAAGTGGACCTCAATTTAGGCAATTCCTACTTATAAATTTTGGTCCCCAGTTTAACTAGTTGCAAATGGGTCAATTTAGGCAATTCCTACTTATTAATTAAATGAATAATCAAATATTAATAAACATTTAAATTTTAAATAAAATATCAACATAAATAATATTTTTATAATTAAATTCAATTAATTAATTTAATGTAGATACTTACAAAAAAAATTGATAAAATAAATAAATAAATCAGAACAGAACACGTCACTTGTAGAACATGTCAACTTGTCATCCAGATAATTAATGTGGAGATCATTGCTAAAAGTTGAACATAAAAAATAAACAGTTTGATGTATCCAATCATGAATAATATTTCATATGTTTCATATTAATTATTGATTTAAGATTAATTTTTTTTTCCAAATTAATTTTTTAAAACTAATTTTCAACATTTTTTCTCATTTTATTTTCATATGTGCCTCTAATTTAATAATGAGTATTTTTTATACCTTACATATTCCGCCCTCTCCATATTTGATATTTCAATTGAGGTAAATATATTAAATTGCAGGGAAAATATACATTTTTGTCCTATAAATTTCGTTAATTTTGGTTTTCGTTCTTCTAATTTTTGAATTTTTGTTTTCGTCCTTTAACTTATCAAAAATTATGGTTTTCGTCCTCTTAAATTTTGAATTTTTGTTTTCGTCCTTTAACTTACAAAAAATTAAGGGTTTCATCCTCCAACCGCCTATAATCAGTCATATACACAACCGGTAATATACATGTGGATTCATTTTTTTTTAAACAAAATACTAACGTGGGGTATTTGGAGGGAATTAAGTCTTGACAAAATACACTTTTAACCATAATATTCCCTCCCAAATACCTTCCAAAACTTACATCCATATAATCTTCTGTCCGGATTCATTTTTTAATATGATGTACAAACCGTGCAACAAAACCACAATAACACTTAATATTGCGCTCGAAACTCGTTGATTCATACGAATTTCTTGAAGACATCCCTCTTCCTTTCTGTACAGTGAGTATGCGCTCAAAAGAATTTAGGCTTTTGGATGTTTGGATTTGAGGATTTTTGTTCCTTTTTTCCCTAATTTTCTCAAGCCCCCATGTCTAGATTTGATCAACTAGGGTTTTGATTTGTGAGAGAATTTACGGTTAATCCTGTATTTTATCCATCAAGACCTAATCCTGTCGGTATAATGCTTAAAAAAAAAAAGAAAAAAATGATCTACATGTATTACCGGTTGTGTGACTGCTTATAGGCTGTTGGAGGACGAAAATCATAATTTTTGGTAAGTTAAAGGACGAAAACAAAAATTCAAAACTTAAGAGGACGAAAACCATAATTTTTGTAAGTTAAATGACGAAAAGAAAAATTCAAAACTTAAGAGGACAAAAACCAAAGTCAACAAAACTTATAGGACAAAAACCAAAGTCAACAAAACTTATAGGACAAAAATGTATATTTTCCCTAAATTGTATGTTCATTAATTTTGTGGAAATTTTTTTTTAAAACGCAGAAAATATCAATAACAAGAAAAAAAAAAAAAACAAATACGCGTATTGAAAAATCAAATTACTCAAATTTCACTCGTGTCAATTCAATAAAAGTTTGTGGAAAATTGGCTTGTTGAAATTCAAACATGTTGAAACACAATTAATTCTCAAATCATGACTTTAAAAAAAAAAAAGTCATTCCACTAAATCAAGATATTTGTGAAAATTCAGACCCTTCTAAGAATAAAAAATGAAGTTTGTTTTTACACAATTAACCCTGGAGCTTTTCTTTTTAAAGTTAACCAACCTCTGCATCACTTGAAAAATTACCAGGGATATCGGGTCGTTTGCAAAACTCTTCTACGTGATTAAAATCTCTTCAAATTAATTTGTGGTGTTTACTATTTTAACGTTTTCAAATTGATCACAAGAAACAACAAATGACTAACTTGTACCTTAATATATTGCCCACCCATTAAAAATATTATCCCACCAAAGATTACTCATATCATATGGTGAATAGCTATAACTATTTATCAGTGCAATTAAAAAAACAACTTTATTTCTTTTTTATTTGTAATAATGTTATTAAAAAATAATTTTATTACATCTAATACTAATAAATATATTTCCACATTGAAACACATGCTGTTTTAAATTATGAGAGGAGATAGTACATAATTAATTAAGAGGTATTTTTGTAAATTTCTGAAAATAGAAATTGTTTAGGGCTGATTACCACCAACTAGCTACCAAATGAAATAGTTTGTGCTATTCTCCGTATTTCATGGGTCGGGTAATTGACACACGTAATTAAAAAATAGTAAATTTTTTATGCTAACTCAAGTATATTTTAAAAAAATTACACAATTTATTATTAAAAAATTATTCAAATTATTATTAAAGAGTTACAATATAAATAATATATTTATAAATAATAAAATATGTGATTTTTTATTAATATTTTTATAATATTTTAAAAATAAACTTGAATGGTACAGTGGATTAAGACTAATACTTAAAAAATAATATATATATATATATATATATATATATATATATATAATGTGAACAAAGTCTGCCATTAATATTTCTTAAAAAAAAAAAAAAAAGTCTGCCACTAATATAAACAGAGACGATTGCGGACCAACAAGAAGAAGCACAAATTTGATTAAACGATGAATTCAAAGATGATTCAAGTTTTTACTCATCAATTCCTTTTCTTTGTTATTTTCTTTCGTCTTGTATGTTTCGGCTTAGAAACAGACAAAATTTCATCGAATTCAGTTATCACAGATCCAGAGAGTATTGTATCCCAAAGACGGATATTCAAGCTGGGTTTCTTCACCCCTGACAACACCACCAACCGCTACCTGGGAATCTTCTACAATGTTTCTGAGAAAACTGCGATATGGGTCGCCAACAGGGACAACCCCCTCCACGATTCTTCCAGTACCTTCACCATATCCAAAGACGGAAATCTCGTACTCGTCAACGCAAGAAATCAGACAGTCTGGTCGACCAATGCCACCACTTCTTCTCCCACGAACACCACTCTTCAAATCTTGGACACCGGCAATCTTGTTCTGCGGGACAATGCCTCCGGAACTACAATCTGGGAGTCTTTCTCACACCCGTCGGATACTTTCGTCCCGACTATGAGGATAAGCCACAACACAAACACGGGCAAGAAGGTGATCCTGTCGGCCTGGCAAAATGACACGGCCCCTGCTTCCGGAAGCTTCACTTCAGGGGTCGAAGCCTCGAATCTTCCAGAAATCTTGACTTGGAATAAAGGCCGCAAGCACTGGAGGAGCGGGCCGTGGAACGGCCGGATTCTTATCGGAACTAAGAGTTTATATTCCCCATTCCTAGATGCATTCGGAGAGGTGAAGAACGACAGCGCCGGCACATTCTACTTCACCATGTCGGAGACTGATCAGTATTTGGCGAGAGTGAACGTGAATTCTTCTGGAATTTTAGCCCTTAGGCTGTGGAATGATCAGCAGAAGATTTGGTACACGCCGTGGTTGGCCCCTGAAAACGATTGTGATGTTTATGGGAGGTGCGGGCCATTTG